>PVKE010016158.1:0-32388 GCA_004027555.1 Craseonycteris thonglongyai
GCTGTACTTGTCTGTTGGCCTGTTTGCCAGAGAAGGAACTACTGTTCCTGGACAAGCCAGAAGCCTCTGGGAACACCTGCACTGGAAGGTGAGCATGCCCCCGGGACAGCTGGGGTTTGGGACAGGCACTGCACTGGGGCTACCTGGAGATCAGAGGGGAGCCCAGGCCAGTCAGCCATGCCTGCCAGAGTGTGGAGACCGTGTGTTGGAGGGGGAGAGGCAGAAGGGCTTGGGAGAAGGCCAGTGTCCGGTGGGTGTGAGGCTCCGGGGCCATGATTCTATGCACTGCACACCTGCCATGACGATGACTGTTGTCTATGACTGGGGCTTGGACTCATCCATCCTGGTACTTTTTATGTCCTTCAGTCGCTGGAGATCTATCTGGGTTGAGTAGGCATGGTAAGAATCAGTGACCTGGGAGGTGGTTACAGAGTTTCCTCAAAGGAGATGAGCAGAGCTTTGCAGCAGGAGTGTGGATCTTTATGCCAGAGGAGGTGACTCCCAAGGGACAGGTTCTGGCAGCCTTCTAAAGGAACCTTACCTTGGGGAACTGCTGCCCAGTAGGACAGCCACATGGGAGGCATAGCATGAGGTTGGGAAACTTCAGTTTACATGGAGCTGGTTTTCATGCTGTCCATTCGGGACCTGTCCTCATGCCGGGTCAACTGGGAGGATGGAGTGAGGGCCAAGGCAGCCTGGAGAGAGCTGTCAGCCTGGGAGACAGGGGCTGAGCTAGGGGTAGAGTTAGCCTGCTTCAGGCCAGGCAGTGAATGAGCGCCACGTGAGCGGCCCAGCGCAGCTCTGGGTTGGGAGGCTGGGCCAGGAGACTGCTGCACCATATAATGGGGTGGAGGGCATTTGGACTTTGGTCTGTGGAGGCCCCGGGAAGGTGGCTACGATGAAAACAGAGCAGAGCCCCTCCCTTCTTACATTGATTGGCCCATCCCCTGCCACTGGTGTCTTGGTGGGTCGGGGTGGAGGACATGTCACTCACTGTGGAACTAAGGATGTGCCTTTAGGTCCCCATATTTATTTTTACTTTATTTTTGTTTCTTTCTCTTCCAACTTCATTTCCTCTAGAAGTGGAAAGGAAGAGATCCGGGGAAAAAGAAAGGGCAGGGGAAGAAATGGAGTATTTCTAGGAGTCCTCGCCATCTCTGCACCCTTCTGCCTCAGTTGTAGCTGAATAATCTCCCGTCCCTCCTTACTGTGGCGAGAAAATTTGGCTCCCTTATCTGTGAAATGGAACTAGAAATAACTGTAGCTCAAAGGCTACTATAAGGATCAAATGCGAGAGGCCACGAGAGTGCTTCACCACTGTGGTGCAGAGTAAAGCCCCATATGTGTTAGCTCTTATTACAGTTATAATTCCAATGATCTTTAACGTGGGAGAACCCAAAGCTGTGGAGGGGCTGTAAAGGGAAGCTTGCTTTCCCAACCCTGTTCCCACACTGGATCTGGGGCATTGCCAACTCACTTGCTCATTCACGTGCCCTGTAAGAGGCCTGCTGCTTTGTCTGCAGTTTGGTTCTGAGGTAAAGGGAACAATGCCTAACCTTCCTTTCCTGTCTACATTTTCAATGAGGAAATGGGGAGACAGATCCAACCCCAGACCTCAATCCTGAGGATACATAGGAGCTTCTGCCCCTACCTGGAAGGAGCTAAGAAAGAAGCTTAGACTTTATGGATCCCAAGGAAGAAAGGGAGCAGGTGGGCAGGGAAGGAGTAGATGCTAGAAGCGATCTTTCCTTCCTTCCTTTCTCCCTCCCTTCCTTCCTTTTTCCTTTCTATTGTTAAATTTATTAGGGTTACATTGGTTAGTAAAAATTACCTAGGTTCCAGGTGTACACCTCTTTCCATCACCATATATTTAGCTCCCTCTGGCTCCTCTCCCAGGAGCTTTCCAAGTGCAGATCCTAGGGAATCAACCATGGCAAGAATGAGTCCCATTCCCTCCAAGGCTCTGTGAGAACCTAATAAGATGCCTTCTTTGGCAGGACTGAACTTCCTGTAGTACACAGTTGGTGCTCAGAAAATCTTTATTTGAGTGGGAAAAACCACACCACACATGACAGCATATAGCCAACAGCTGCTCAGTATGGGAAGAGAGCAGTGGAGAGAAATTTTTGAGGTCAAGACTGTCAAGGGCTGGTGCATTGAGCAGGAGGGGCCCAGGTGACTAGATAAGGCCAGTGGGGAGGACAGGTGAGGAGTGAAAGAGAATAGCAAGAGCAAAAACCCCAGGTGGGAATGAAGGAGGTGTGAAGAGCCCAGTCTGATGGGAGTGTCAGGTGTTGGAAAGGAGGAGGGGCAGGTGGAAGGTTCTGGGGGGATTCAAGATGAACTGACATGTGTGCAGGAGGCTGCTGGAAGACCCAGGTCTGAGCCTAAGGACCCTGCTGAGTAGCCAGGTGGCTGGGTAGCCAGGTGAGCAGGTAGTCGGTGTATGCTTTTGCCCTGCAGCATTCCAATCTCACTGGGGGCCCCCACCTTTGTTTTACTTTTTTTTGCTTCCACTTAAAAAAAAGATTTAGTTTAAAAAAAGATTAATTTTATTGTTTTTGACAGAGACAGAGACAGAGACAGAGAGAGACAGAGAGAAGTAGGAGAGCCCAGAGCAGTCTTCATAGTTGTATGTCATCAGTTTTTCAACATATTTTTGTTCCTCACAGGTGGGTGGGGGTCGTGCAGGGAGGGAACTGGGCCGGGTTGGGGGTGGGAGAGTGGGGCTCCAGCATGGGAAGCACGCCCCCTCATGCCAGGGACCAAACGAGGGGGCGAGAACCAAACTGGGGGCCTCCCACATAGGAAGCACACCCCAGTTCAGCACACCCGGCATGGGCCGGGGCTGGAATTTGATCCTTGGTTCCTGGGGCTGCAAAGGAAGTGCTTAACCTGCAGAGCCATCCTGGCGTTCCTGCTTCCACTTTTAACTTCTGTTAGTCTTGTTGTATTTCACTTATCTCTTCCGACTTTTCTGATAGAAAAAGGGGAATAAACAAAGCATATTTGGACAGTGCTTTATTATCACAAATGCTTTTCACATGACCTCACACCACCCTGGCAATCACTCTGAGTGCTCATTCCCCCGACCCTTCACTTGTAGATAGCTTGTCAGAAGAATTACAAAGTTAATGTAAAATACATGCCTGGTGTGAAAAAGTCAAAGGATACAGAAAGAAGTAGTTTTAAGAAAATTGAAAGTGCTGGTTCCTACCTTGCACCTCTCAACTTCTTGTCTCTTTCAATAATGACCAATGGGAATAGTTTGGGGTATATTTTCCCAGACCTGCATATCCAAGACAGGAATCATTAGCACATGTGGCTACTGAGCACTTGAAATAGAGAAAGTCCCAATTGCAATGTGCTATAAGTGTGAAATACACACAGAGGCCAAAGGCTTAGTGTGAAAAAAGAATGTAAAATATCTCATGAATAATTTTATATTTGTTACCTGTTGGAATAATACTATTTTGAATTTATGTTTTTTTATATGGCCCCTAGAAAGTTTACATTACGTATATGGCTCACATTGTATTTTTATTGCATAGCACTGCTCCAGACCTTACAATATAATTTACACGTATGTACCCATAAATATACATCTTTTCTTGTGTATAGTTTGTTATTTACAAGAATGAGATGAGAAGATGTTTCGCTCTCTGTGACTTGCTTTTACACATATAGATTTTTCTATATCAGCACATATAAATCGAGGTAGATATTTTGACAGAAGAGGAAATTGAGACACATTAGGCAATATGACAAGCTCACTCAGCCAGTGACCGTGGTGGCACTTGAACTCACATCCTTTATCTCCAAACTCAAGCTCTTTCTGCCCCAGGGGAGTTTAACTTGATGTTTTAGACCACAGGAGCTACAGAAGGTTCTTGAGTAAGAGAGAAATAGGTAAAGTCCTGTTAAAGGAATGGATCTGACTGGGCTGTGTGGGGTGCACTGGCATAAAGACAATGTGCTCCCTCATTGCAGGCACTTGGAAGCCAAATCTTGGCCTCCATGACATTGAAGAAGCTTGGCCTGGTACTGACCCTCTTTCCTGCCCTGGCCTTTGCATTGGCTGGCACAGGGGTACAGGCGAGCTGGCAGCATCAGGTGACCCAGCGGATGTACTCCCATGAGCGTTCTTTGCAACCCTCCCAGTTGCTACTGCTGGTGGGGTTTCTGGTGGCGAGCGCCCTCCTTCTGGTCCAGTGTCTACGATGCTCCCGCCCTCGCCGGCTGCTGTGGGCCTGCTGGAAGCTGGATAGCCAAGAGGAGCCAGTGTCTGATTCCAATCTCCTGCCAGAAAACGAGTCCCCAAGGCAGTGCTCGCTGGCCACCGTGCCGGAGATGGCTGCCTTCTACCAGGAACTGCACACGCCCACCCAGGGCCAGACCATTGTCCGCCAGCTGATGCACAAACTGTTGGTGTTTTCTGCTCGAGAGGTGGATCACCGTGGTGGCTGCCTGATACTCCAAAATACGGGCATCTCTCTGCTCATTCCACCAGGTATTATAATAAGCAGTGCCCAGCTCCCTTCTCAGCATGTAGTTGTTCAGCTTGTGCATTGCAGGGAATAGCATTGCTAAACATCTTCATAATTTTGAACTTGTTTGTATTTGTATAGTGTGACATTACTGAATGTAAAGATAGATATATTACATCTTTTTTATGACAACTTCCTGGCAGGTGGAAGGAAAGTACGGTACCTTGTTCTAATGAACAGTGTGTTATGAAAATCCTTTAATAGAGGAAAATAAAGTGTCTGGAGGAAGAGCACCGTTTGCAAATTCACGCAGGCCCTGCGCGGGGTTGTGGCAGCCCCGGAAGGAAGGCCAGTGACTTGCCCACGGTGACAGCACAAGTCAGCTCATAGTCATCTTGCTTTCCTTCTGTACCTCCTTCCTGTGTGTGCAGACTCTCTCTTGACCCCTCTCCCCCTGGCTTGGCCTCTCCTGGAGCAGGGGGACATATGCCTTCCTGCTAGGCCCATCTCAGCTCTTGTTTCCCCAGGTGCTGTGGCTGTGGGCCGCCAGGAGCGGGTGTCCCTGATCTTGGTGTGGGACCTGTCAGATGCTCCATCATTGGCCCGAGCCCAGGCCCTGGTGAGCCCTGTGGTGGCATGTGGCCCCCACGGGGCCTCCTTTCTGAAGCCCTGCACCCTCACGTTCAAGCACTGTGCCCAGCGGCCCAGCCATGCCCGTGCCTACAGCAGCAACACGAACCTGCTCGATGCCAAGGCCTGGCAGCCCCTGGGGCAGTCAGGGGCTCACACTTCCCTGGACGAGTGTCGCATCCACCTCTTCCACTTCAGGTAGGTGTGAGCCCATCAGCCTGCCCATTTTCTGTCTGCCTCTTGCTCATCTCTCCATCATGCTCAGCTACCCCTTTATACATGGTCCCAGTTGGCCTAAAAATCCCTTATTCTTCTGTGTCCCTTCTCAGTCCCTCTGTCCTAGTGTCTATAGCAGCATGTGGCCCTATACCATGTCCAGAACTGCACATGCCCCCTGGGTTTCTGTGCCTATCATGCCCAGTCCTCTGCCTAGCTAGAGGGGGCCTGCCCCATCCCCGCCTTTGTCTCTCTAAAGTTGTCTGTCTATGGCCTCTGAGCCTATTCAGGATTGCCCCCCAGCTGTCTAGGGCAGTGGGTTCCCTCCAATTCTCTAAGACACCATCCCATTTCTTTTTCTTTTTTTCTTGTTAAACTTATTGGGAGTAACATTGGTTGGTAGCAATTACATAGTTTTCACATCCTGTTTCTTACCTGTCCTTAGCTCTTTCCTTCCAAGATCTCAGGCCTTTCTTACTCTCTTTCTCTTTGCCATCCATTAACCAGAGCAGGGTTGGCCATTTGTGAGACCCCTCCAAAGCAGGGTGGCCCTGAATCCACCTTCTCTCTGTCCCATGCTGGAGAACATTTGCTAGCTTTTCTCCCTACTCTGTGATGGTCATTGCATGTGACTCACTTTTTATCCCCCTACCACCACCCCACCACCCAGTTCCTCCCTACACATGACCTGGACTGTCTCCTTGGCTCCTTGGAGGCCCCCACAGAGTTCGCTGGTGCAGCAGGAGCTGGGTGGAATGCCAGCCTGCCCCGCCCTGCCCTGGCCACTGTCTTCCATCTATTCCACAGCCTCTACACCTGTGTGCTGGAGGCGCCAGCAGCCCACGACGCACGCAAATGGCTGCAGCTGGCAATGTTCTGCTCCCCGCTGGCGCCGGGGCAGTCCCACCTGCAGCTGCGTGTCTACTTCCTCAACAACACTCCCTGTGCCCTGCAGTGGGCTCTGACCAATGAGCAGCCCCATGGTGGGCGCCTGCGGGGGCCCTGCCAGCTCTTCGACTTCACTGGGGCCCGAGGGGACCAGTGCCTGAAGCTCAAGTACATCTCCGAGGGTGAGGGAGGCTGGGGGCCTGGAGACAGGGCAAGTGTGAGCAACACTAGGGGGAGGGACTAGGCTGCCCCCTGGGGTGGAAATTTGGGAGCCTTAGGTTTTTGTTGGGGAGACTTCTGGGCAGGCAGCACCTTCAAGGGGACTCTGTATCTTCTGCTGCTGCCCCCAGGAACCCCCAGGCGCTTCCTACATCCTCCCTCTGTGGCTCATCCAGCTCTCCATGGAGGACAGGGTGATGCAGGGTAGGAGGAGGGGAAGAGAGGTGTGGCATTCCACGAGGCAGGGAGAGCATTTTATTAATTCACGTGATGGAGCTGGTGTTGGAGGAGGAGGCTGAGTTATCTCTGCTTGGGCCCTCATTCCTTTGTGGTACGGGCTGTGGGAATTACCCATGGGGCCTAGGGCACTGGTGTGGGTGTGGGCAGGGCCCATGTGCACGGCTGCTTCTGGGAGTAGTGGATGGGAGGGTTCAAGGGTAGAGCTCTGTGTGTAGGGTGTATGTGGTGGTAGAAGGAAGACCACTCGTGGCCCCCTGCCCAGGCTCTGGTGGACTTCCATTCACTTGAGACCCCCTCCTGACTTTGTTCCTGCTTTGCCCTCTCCACTGTCCCCTGCATGGTATCTGGCACAGAGCAGGCTTCTTTAAGCAACTGCAGAAGACCCTGCTCTCTGAGGCTCTGCTTTCTGCCCCTCCCCAGGTTGGGAGAATGTGGATGAGAGCAGTTTCCAGCTGGTTCCCCATCTCCACATCTGGCATGGAAAGTGCCCCTTCCGCTCCTTCTGCTTCCGGAGAAAAGCAGGTAGTTCAGGAGCCCAAGTCTAGCTCATGCCCTGCCTTCTCCTCCCTGACCCTGGTCACCCCAGAGCCCCGCTCTTCTTCATTCTGCCATGCATGCAGACCTTTGAAGGGCGAGGAGCTGCCACAGGTGTTTGCAGAGAGAACGGTGGAGCATCCTGCCCAGCTCTTCAGATTTCCAAAGCCTCACTGTAGAGTTCCCCTCCCTCCTCCTGATCTCTTACTCCACGCCGTGACCCCTCTCATCTGCCAAGTCCTCTCCTTTTTATAGCCAATGAGAATGAGGACTGCTTGGCACTACCAAATGAGATCATCATCACCATGCACACCTTCCAGGACGTGAGTTGGAGCTGAGGGAAAGAGGAAGGGAAGGGCCTGGGGGGAGTCCTGGGCAAAGCTAGTGAAGGGTCTGGTGCCTGGTAAGTAGGGCCCCGAATTATGTAATCAAGTAGATGCAGATGGCACCTGGCCTCCAAGTTACCCTTTGTCCCTGGCTCCCCCTTGTCTAACCATAGATGAATCTAGTAGAAGGGTAAAAGAACCAAACCTTATATTAACGCCTTCTCTCAACCCAGAGGAACTTGGGCATCAAAGAGAAGTGGTTTCTTTCTAGGCTGATTATCTATGTCTGAGACACGATGTATATCTTCAGTGTGGAGAGTGACCAGGAAGAGTCTTCAGTTGTTAGGATGGGAGTTAGCTATCACACTCTCCCAAGGGAAGATCTGAAAAAATCAGGGCTCAGAGTTTTGGGAAACCATGGTGGTGTCTTGGTGGAGAGTAGGCAGCTATGCCTGATGGGTGCCACTTGGGGGAGGAGGAACAAAGGAAAGAAGGAATGGAGGAGAGAGGACAGGTATGCCTGAGTTTAGTGTCTCCATTTTTGGGCGACCTCCCCCACTGCCCAGAACCCCAGCAGCACATCTCCTGGTCTCTTAGGATGTACTCCGTTTGGTCTTCATGTCCCAGGTCCCAAAGAGCTCAGTTTTCGGGCTGAATAATCTGAGGTCAGGGAAGCAGACAGAGGGTGGAGAGTCCTGGGTGGGATGGCTGAGTCTCCTGGCAAAGTGGCTCTGGGCAACAGGGGGAAGGAAAGCCATGAGGAATGAAGGTATGTTCCCCAGATTCTTACTCAGGAGTGTCTCATGACCCTCACGTGTGTTCTTGGCCCCTCTTTTGGCTCAGGGCTTGGAGACCAAATACATGGAAATCCTCAGATTTCAGGCATCAGAGGAGGAGTCCTGGGCAGTGCCACCCTCTGTCCCCCAGCTACCCCCATGCAACAGGTGATGCAGGGGTTGCTTGGGTTGCTGTTTGGGGGCTGTTCGGGATTCCCGCTCCAGTGTCTATGGGTGTGTATGTGGAACCACATTGGGTGTCTTTGATCCTCCCTTCTGAGAACACCCTTTCTTCTGGCCTCAGGTTGCCCCCTGAGCTCTTTGAGCAGCTGCAGATGTTGTTGGAGCCGAACAGCATCACAGGCAATGACTGGCGTCGACTGGCCTCCCACCTGGGGCTTTGCGGCATGAAGATCCGGTAAGAGGGGTGAGGTCTGAGGATGGGAGAGAAGGGGAGTTCTTAGGACCCTGGTTTAGGGAACAACTTAAAAGCTAGAGAATGGCTACTCCTACTCTACTGCCCATAAACAGGCAGCTCTTTCCATTTATCACTGTATTCTCAGCACCTAGACTGATGCCTGGCTCCTAGTAGGTGCTCAATAAACACTTAAAAATAAATCTGTTAACATGAAAGTCATTTACTCCATATTGAGCGGATTGTAAAATCACCTGTTTATTAAACATTCATCAAGTACCTACTGTGTCCTGGAAAACTATGCTAAGCTTTGGGACACAAGATGAATGGTCCTAGCCCCAGGAGCTCACACTCCAGTAAGGGACACAGAGAGCTTAACAAAATAAAGGCAAATGTTCCCTGTGCCTTCTTGTGTGCATAGTAAGTTGAAAACAGACACAAAATAGCTAAAGCCAAAATAAAGTCTTGTGAACCTTATGGTCATGATCCTGAACTGAGGTGTGGTCTCCCGGGAGGTGGGAATTAGAAAAGGTTTCAGGGAGTTGGAGAAGGGGGATCAGCCATTCCGTCTGGAGGGAGTAGCAGAGGTGGTTGTGGGTGTGCAAAGTGGGTGTTGCCGTGTGTGCAAAGTGGGAAAGTGATAGGCCTGAAAAAAGGAAGATTTAGGATGGGAGCAGGTAGAAATGGTTAGAAAAAACAGGGTGAGGCCAAGTGGTAGATGAGCCAGAAAGTCAGCACTGGGCTTGGTGAGTAAGCAGGAGACTAGGAGGTTTTTTGAGCAGGGGAAGGTCTTGGTAAAAGCCATGGTTTGAACAGCTGTTTGTCCAGTGTTGGGCAGGATGTTGTGGCCTGGGAGAGAGGAAGGAAGAGGGAAGAGTGTGTTTGGGGTAGGGGAGGTAGAGAGGGCTGTTATGGGACACTGGGGCTGGAAGCAACCTTAGAGGTCCTCTCATCCAACCCCGACATAGAAGAAGAGGAAACTGAGGCTTAGAGAGGTGTTGCCTTGGAGCCCATGCCACTTCTAGCTCTCCCACTATGTGCACACCCTGGAAGGCAGGCAGCAGCAGGATGAGGACCAGAGCTGGGGCAGGGGGTGGGTCTCCCCCCAGTGTCACTGCCTCTTCTGTCCTCCCACCTGCTCGTGGACAGATTCATGTCCTGCCAGCGCAGCCCCGCAGCCGCCATCCTGGAGCTGTTCGAGGAGCAGAACGGCAGCCTGCAGGAGCTGTACCATCTCATGACCCTCATGGAGCGGCTGGACTGTGCCTCTGTCATCCAGAACTACCTGAGCAGGACCCACGGTGACAGCCCAGCCCTGACCATACATGGGGGTGCCTGGGAGAACCAGGGCCTGGAGCTGGAGCTGAACGAGAAGTTCTGAGTGCCCTGCTAAGGTGGGACAGGGAGGGTGAGGTCTGCAGTACTCTGGGCACGTGGAGGCCATGGGGTGTGCCTGGACACCCAGGTGTGCCCACAGGCCTCATCAGAACCCTTGACGGTACCTGGGGCCACCATGAGCCTGGAGTGCCACTCACTCACTGCCAGCCTCCCATCTCAGAACCACCCTTGGAACTTGCTTTGTCTTGCATGCAGATCCCTTCCCAGACAACGCAGGGGGCAGGCAGGAGCCCAGGAGATGGCCCAGCGTGGCCAGCCTTTGCAAAGTTATTTATAACAACAGACCAAGGGACTGTTAGGTTGCACCCCTTGGGGACTAGTCAGTCCACAGTATTCACTGAGTACTTAGTGATAGGCAGCATTGGACTGGATATCATGGGGAATCCTAGGATATATGAGAGAAAGTATTGGAACCTTGACAAGCCTATAGTTCTCTTGTGGAAGTCAAGATGTGTTCATATGAGCTGAGCGCAAGCTCTAAAGCAACACGTGTATTATATCTTGTGTTAGGGGGTGTGCATGTGGTATGACCTATACTGCTTTAAGACCTGAGGAGGGAGAGAGCTGAGTATGCGCTGGAGCATAAGAAAGCTTCATGGAGGATGCTGGAGAGAGGATATGGGCATGCAAAGAGTGGTTTGAGATTTTTAGGCGGGGATAGAGGGAGATGGTGATTGGACCCACAGTAGGAGCCAAGAGTGAGTGTGGAGTTCTGAGGCAGTAAGGAGGTAGGCCCTGTGGGTGTGAGGTGAGGGTAGCACAAGGGTTCAAGGCCTGATCTAAAGATGGGCAGTCATACCTGCCACCTGTCTGCTTTGCCTTCCTTAGTCTCTTTAAAGATTTATTTTATTGTTTTTGACAGAGAAAGAGACAGACAGAGACAGAGAGAAGGGGGAGGACCTAGAGCAGTGTCCATAGTTGTACATCATCAGTTTTTGACATGGTTTCATTCCTCACAGGGTGGGACCTGTGGCAGGGGTCTCCTGTATGAGAGGCAAGGCCCCACAAGCTGGGGGTCAAGCCAGGGGCCACCCACATGGGAAGCTCACCCCATGAGAACTGAACTAGGGGCCTTCTTCATGGGAAGCACACCCCTGTTCAGCATATGGGTCCGCACAGGCCAGGGCCAGGATTTGATCCTTGGACCCTGGGTCTGCAAAACAAGCACTTAACCTGCTAAGCCATCCCAGTTTCCCATTCCCTTGTCTCTTTATCCCCTGTCCTTGCTTTGTCTTCCTTTCTCTGTCATTACATTTATTATAAAGCATCAAGCATTATGGACACATTCAATGGTTTGGTGTTTACCTGGAGAGGAGGGAGGAGGGGGGAGGGGGAGGGAGGAGGGAGATTTGTGTGGGGAGGGGGGAGTGGGCACCAGATGTATCGGGTTGGAGGGGGACCTGATTCTGGGAGCTGGGCACATAATGCGATGCATGGGTGATGTGATGTGGAGTTGTCCATTGGGAAACTGATTGTTACCAACCAATGTCACCCCATTAAATTTAACAATAAAATATAATAATATTATAAAGCATCAAAATTGAAAAGAAATTTCTCATTCTTGCCCAACTCTTTTATCTACCGGTATTTATCTCAAACTGTGTCAGTTTTAAGTCTCCCTTACTTAATTTCTGTCACTATCTCCTGCAGTGCTCCATCCCTGAATCTATCTCTGTTACTCTATGTCTTACCATCTTTTTGTCTCTACCTTGTTACCATGCTTGCCTTTGTGTTTCTCTCTCTCTCTGAAACCATTAGTCATTCCCCTCAGGTGAGCATCCCTAAACCAATGTTTTGTATCAAAGGCTATGGAAAGACACTGGGCTACCCTATGAATGTGTAGGTGGGGATTTTACTCCATGAGCCAAGATCCAGTTTAGGGTTAAGAAATAAAGAATAGGGATTAAAAAACACCTCATTCTCTCAAAAGAATATTTATTCAGCCCCTACTGTGTGTTAGATGATGTATAGAAAAGAGATTCATATCTTGGTGCTAAAAAGAAAATAAAAATTTGACACAACTCTAGCAATCTTTTGTTTGCAAACAAGTGTTAATTTTTTCAAGGAAAGGTGAACAATTTCTCTGTCAACCCTAAAGAATTTTCTTCTATATTTAATTTAAAAAAAGTCTTAAGGCTTTTTCTATGCTGAACAATGTTGTATAATAAAATAATAAAATTGCTTTTTTTTTGTTACTTCCTGTATTTTTCTCAGATTGATAAATTTGGTTGTGGATATGTTTTTGTTTTTGTTTTTAAAGATTTATTTTATTGATTTTTGACAGAGAGAAACAGAGATAGAGAGGGACAGAGAGAAGGGGGAGTGCCCAAAGCAGTCTCCATAGTTGACAGCATTAGTTTTCCATATAGTTTCACTCCACAGATGGGCACAGGGCTGCGCAGGGCAGGGACTAGGCCGGGAGCCTCCCACATAGGTCCCGGCAAGACCTGAACTGGGGGCGCACCCCAGTTCAGCATGTGGGTCTGCATGGGCCAGGGCCGATATTTGATCCTCGGTCCTCGGGGCTTCAAAGCGAGCGCTTTCCCCCCCTGAGCCATCCCATCTTTCCCTGGATATGGTTTTATTTGGTAAAATTGTACTGATGGGGGTGGGTTGGTGGAAGAGGCATTTTGTAGATTGTACTTCCAGTCTGCAAATTGGGTCCAACATGGTAAACCAGGGAGGTGCACTTCTCCTTCTGTCAGAAGCACATGGGAACCTTCGGCACTCTCCCTCTTCCCCCAGCCGAGTCCATCGTCTTCCACCCTTCTCAGTCTTCCAACCCCACCAGGGGCTGGCAGCCACTCCAGTCTGGTGCACTTGGTTCAGGATTGTTCTGCTGAGTATCTTTCTCCCCTGGAGTTTCTGCACGATTTCCCTTTTCCTCCCATCATCTCTTCTTTGCTTCCCAGCCAGCCAAAGGCATCTTTGTTTTGAGTTCCTCCCTACCTTGGAACAAATTTTAAGAGTTTTGTGTCTTCTGAAATTGTGACTAGAAGCCATGAGAGTTGCTGTGATGGGACGAATGCCTTCCAGTCCCCACCGTAATTCCTCAGAATGGGCTCACAGCTCCTGGAAAGGAGGGTGGCTTGGAAATCTTAGGGTAGATGGCAGGCTGCCTAATCCCTGAAGAGTGGATCCTGTCTTTCTCAAATCAAGCCCAATTGGCATGTATTTGTGGGCACCTAAAGCTGAGAGGGGGCGTGTTCCGGGTGCATTAGGAGACCTGGGCACTCAGTCCTGACTCTAGCGCTAAGTTAGCACAGCTCTCATTGTTCTGGCTCTAGTTTCTTCACCCTTGGAATGAAGTGAACATGTTCCAGGCTCTCCAAGGTCCCTTTGATCCCATGGACTGGGCAGAGATGGCACACTGGTGACCCAAGGGGCATTCACTAGGCAATTTTTTCTTTGTGTTTTGCCTTTAAGTAGAGCATTTGGTCACCGTCTGTGGCCTTATCTCCAGCCCTTTCCCTGGTAGGTAATCTGATTGGTCCTTAAAAACTCCAATTTTGTGACTTCTGCTCTTACACATGATGTAGAGGCCCATGCCTAAGCTGCTTCCTGTTAGGTTTAGAGCTGGGAGGGGAATAAGCAAGAGAGGTTGGGATTAGGTCTCATAGGGTTAGAGGCTCTAGGGCTCAGAGGTAACGTGTTGTTGGCAACCTGTCTGCCTGGTGAATGACATTCATGCCAGTGTCCAGATGCGTGCTGCCCAATAGAACTATGGTGAAAGCCACACATATAATTCTGCATTTTCTAGTAGCCACATCAAAAAAATGTAAAAAGAAACAGATGAAATTAGTTATTTTCTTTTTCTTATATTTTTGTTATTATCTTTTATTTACTTTGGGGTGAGATCATTGTTAATATACATTGTTTAACCTAAAATATCCAGAATATTACTATTTCCACATGCAACCAATATAAAATTATTAATGACCTATTTTATATTCTTTTTTTTAAATAGTGTTTGGAGTTTGGTGTTTATTTTCACAAGTGCAACTCAGTTTGTATCAGAAATGTGCTAAGTTTTCATTGGAAACATTTGATTTGTATTTAGCTTTCATAAAATTTACAGTGGAAAAAGTATATTTACATATACAAGTTAAACAAGCTAAAAGTTTCCCCAAAATGAAATTAGGTATAAATTTTAAAATGTAAAATCGAAATAAAATACAATAGATTCTCAGTTAACTCACACCCATGCCGGATAAATGTAGTATTATTTCTTTGGTATTTTATTTTTTGCCAGTTGCTTGAGTTAACAGAGGGTCTACTGTACAAATTTAGTTCCTCAGTTGCACTAGCCATGTTTCAAATGTAGCTAGGGAGCACTACAATGGAAGGTGCAGGTCTGGACTATGGATTCAGCTAGGCATAACTTTCTAGTGTACATGACCATTCATTCATTCATTCATTCATTCATTCATTCACTCATGCATTCACTCATTCACTCATTCATCAAACATTTGCTGAATACCTGGCCTGCACAAAATATTGGTGATAAAAATTCAGTGAAGAAAAACATTCTTGTTCTGTAGGTAGGTTGACCAGAAGCATGGTTTTAAACAGGACAGAAAACAATGGTACTGTCCTGTTTCAAATGGTATGTATGGTCAGCCTAGTCTCACTGGGCTAAATTCAAGGTGTCAGTAGGCTGTCCATACATACCATTTGAAACAGGACAGTGCTGTTGTTTTGTATCCCATTTCAAATGGTATGTCTGGTCAGCCTATCTGTAGGAACTTCTAGAAAGGTGGCAATCAGAAAGAAAGGCACTTCCATCTTTCTCTACACCTGACTCAAGAAGAAGTTGGAGGAATGAGGCTCAGGTAGACACCCTTGCTGCATAAATGTTTCATACTGCAGCATGGTGGAAAGGCAGGAAATTCAGTCGGTCTCCTGACTCACCTAGCACATCAGGTGTGTTCTTGATTGCCAACAACAGAACTCACTCTGACTAGTTGAGGCTGACAGGAGATTTTTGTCCTGAGAGATAAACAATCATTTAGAAGGCTAGGGGAAGCCAGGATGGCTCAGCGGGTTAAGAGCTCACTTTGCAGCTCTGAGGACTGAGGATCAAATCCCAGTCCCGGCCTGTGTGGACCCATATGGCAAACTGGGGTGTGCCTCCCATTCAGGAGGTCTCCAGCCCAGTTCTCACCCTGTGAATCCCTCACCAACCTGTGTGGAATGAAACCATGTCAAAAACAGATGACTGATGGCATACAACTATGGAGACTGCTCTGGGACCTCCCCCTTCTCTGTCTGTCTCTTATATAAAAAAAAAAATCTTAAAAAAAATAATTTGGAAGTCTGAGAAATAGAATTAGGGTAGGTTCCAGCAATGAACCCAAGGAGGGGGGAACTAATATTATTATGGCCGCTGCTAAAGAGTACTATATCTCAGGAACTCAACTTTACTGTAGCTGTTCTTGCCAACCACCACTGCCCCTTCCAAGTTGGGAACCAGATCTTTCCATCATCTCTGAAAGTGGAGGCTTCTGCTGCCATTCATGTCAGTAAAAATGAAATCTTCATGCACAGCACAGCTTATTTCTTCATTTTTTCCACTTCTGGATCAATCTCAGGTGTGGGCATTAGATTGTCAGAGCCCAGAGTGCATGCTGAATCCTAGCTGCAAAGGAGTCTGGAAATTTGAATTCTGACATTAACATTGGGGATGTGGGACTCATTACATACAAATATCCCCAAATATGGAAAAAGCTATTGGAAATTTGATGGACAGCCACCAATATGACAAATATCCACTACAGCCAGGGTGTGGTTAGTGCTGTGGCCCCAGGTAGCAAAATAGTCTCTTCGTAAGAATAATCATGCTTTCAGCAGATGTTGGTATTATTCCCCCAACCTTCAGAATCTTCTCAGTAGAGTATGACTGCACACACCACTCAGGATATCCATCTGATCCCTGCAGAATCCAGGTTCAGACCTTGACATGTTTCATGAAAGTGTGGCAAAAACTCACCAACAGTATAGATCTGATTCACTCAATGTCTTCTCCAGCCCCACATACTTCCTGTAATGCAGAAGCTGAAAACCAAAGCTCCATTTCCCAGACTCCTTGGTAGTTGGGAATCTAGATAAGTTTTGGTTCTGCCAATCAGCTGAGCTCATGTAGGACCTTGATTTGGCATTAAATAGTGTGGAGAGTTGAACAGGGCATGAGGCTGGTGCTTATTTTGAGCAGCTGAAGTGGTCCATTAGCCAGCATCTATGGCAGCATCTTCCTGAGTTGGTCGCTTCCTCAGTGGCCTGGTTCTGTAGTGTGGTTTGGGGAGTTCTACTTAGGGTCAGTTCCTTCAGTCTGAGTTTGTGAACTATCTAGACTCTGTTATACAGTACACTCTCTGTTAACCAAAATTCAAGTAACTGGCACCCTCAAGCAACTTGCAAAAAAAAGCAATTGAAGAAATAATAATATATTTATCAGGGATGGGTGCTAGTTAACTGAGAGTCAAAACTAGCTAGAGGGGGATTCTATAATGTACAACCATCCTGTGTACCTATGATTCTTTCTTTGGAAAGACTGTCCCTTATTCTGTGATCATTGTATTCTTTCTTATTTTTGGTGTCAAAGGGTCTATAATCTTATGAAAGGATAATAATACAGATGGTAGTTTTATTAAAATGTCTTTACTTCGCAAAATAAAAAAGTAGTTAATCCTATGTTGATTTCCCCTCCCCAAATTAGAAAACAAAACAAATTATTGGTCTCTGAAATTAAAAAGCCTAAAATAGGGAATACTCTATTATGAGACTCATCATTCTTACTGATCCTTTTTAAAGACTTACACAGATAGCTTATTCATCTGCTCAGCACATATTTGAATATTTATTATGTGCTTAGAATCACAGTGTTCCCTCATTTATTTTCTTATCTTTTCCGTTATCTTTTCATACTGTCTTAATTCTAGCCTATGATAGCTTCTATTGGTAGACATTTTATGGTTCTTCCTGGCCAATTAAAAGCTCTCTTCATAAAGACCTTAGTCTGAGGACAGGAATATGCTCTGTATTAGCTAGCACCCTTCAGGTGGGAATTGATTTGTTTTCCAAACAAACTAGGAAAGATACAATCAGAAAATTAAGAATAATACAGTAGACTCTCTGTCAACTGGCATCCATAAGGATTGGTAGATGCTGGATAAATGTAAGTAGACTTTCTGTTAACCAGAATTTGAGCAACTGGCACTCTCAAGCAACTGAAAAAATCTCAAGCAACAGGCAAAAAGTTCCAATTAACAGAGAGACTATTATATTTAGAAAATGCTTAAGTGGGTGAACTTGGAATTTTAGAAACATTCCTTGGTGTGGTAAAGAGTAGAGATGGGGACAAGGAAGGGCCTAACACCTGATCTGATGAGAGACTGGCCATTCAGCCGCTGGGAATCCCAGAAAGACATGAGAATATGAGACAAAGAAGAGGACCCAGTGGCATCAGTCATCTCAGAGATTTACCAGGAAAACCTTCACATCTTGCTTGTGCCCATTGTATACCCTCTCACATGCTTCCACATAGTTGGGTCCTTGAGCTGGGGCTGATGAGGCCATCTTTGGTGAGGTGACAGACATGGACAACCTTCAGTGCACATGGTCTGAACCCTTGGGAAGCTCCCATTTCTGGAAACTCTCCTCTGTGTGTCTGCCTCTGACTGCCCCTCTTTCTGGGCAAAGCTCATCAGATATGACTCTGGTACATTCCCCCCTTGAAGCAGATCAATTGACCCTCTCACTTTAGCCTTTGTTTTTTTCCCTTAATGAACTATTTTTAATTTATTCAATTTAATTAAAGCAGAATGAGGTTCCACTCCTCTGGATCCAAGTCTTGTAAGCCTGGTAGTAGGGGACAAAGTAAGAACTCTGGAACCCCACAGACTTGAGGCTAAATTCAGCTCCATCACTTACCATGAAAACTTGGACAAGTTACTTAATATGTCTGAGGTTCCATCTCCCTGTCTGGAGGATGGTGATAATAATGCACTCCTTGAAATACTGATGAGAGGATTAATGAGGCTATGGATATAAAGCCCACTGCCTGCACATGGTCTGGTTCAATAATATTTGGGGGTTTCCTTTTTGTAGATCCCTTGGCTGGACATTTATTGATTTGGGCTGCAAGGCACCTCCCACCCCTTTCAACAGCATTCTAATGTCCTTTCAGGAACCATCTTTTCCTAACTAGGAGTAGTTTTAGAGGGAGATAATACCAAAGAGGTGGATCCTTACCTTCCTGTTCTTGGTGTAGCTAGGGGGCAGTGACATGGTCCAGGTCATTATCACTCCAGACACTGAATCCTGAGATAGTAGATTGAGATTGTGCTATGGACTGAATGTTTGTGTCTCCCCTAAAACTCATATTTTAAAATATGAGCCCTCAATATGATGGTATTAGGAAGTAAAGCCTTTGAGGTGATTAGATTGGGAGAGTGGAGCTTTCATGAATAGTAGTAGTACCCTTATAAGAAGAGACAGAGTGACCTTGCTTCCTCTCTCTGCTCTGCCCTCTGCCATGTGAGGCTACAAGAAGAAGATGCCCATATGAAACTAGGAAGGGAGCTGCACCTTGATTTTGGCCTTACCAGCCTCCAGAATTTTGAGACTTAAATGTTGTGAACCCACTTCCTGTTTGCCCTGAGAATACTTGCTGGTGGCACTTTCAACTGCAGTGTTGAACCTGAGGTAACTCGTGAATTACAATCCTAACTTCACCTTCAATGTTTGCCATGAAATAGCTTGCTTTTATTATTTTTTTCTCACTGCTCTAGTATATAGAGAGCCTTTGGAAACAAATGATATCATCTGTTTATAGTATTCTGTTTTTAGTAATGGTATTTCCATCTACAAAATATAGTAATTCTTGATCGCTGAAAATGTCAAATCTTAGAAAATGTAGCCTTTTCAGCCAGAACCGCCATCTTCCAGTAATTCACCAAAATGACCAACACAGAAGAAAAGAGGAGAGGCACCCGTTACATGTGCTCTAGGCCTTTTAGAAAACATGGAGTTGTTCATGCGAATCTACAAGAAAGGTGATATTGTGGACATCAAGGGAATGGGCACTGTTCAAAAAGGAATGCATCACAAATGTTACCATGGCAAAGCTGAAAGATTCTATAATGTTACCCAGCATGCGGTTGGCATTGTTGTGAACAAGCAAGTTAAGGGCAAGATTCTTGCCAAGAGAATTAATGTATGAATTGAGCATATTAAGCACTCTAAGAGCCGAGACAGCTTCTTGAAACGTGTGAAGGAAAATGATCAAAAAAAGAAGGAAGCCGAAGAAAAAGGCACCTGGGTCCAGCTGAAACGCCAGCCTGCTCCACCCCGAGAAGCACTTTGTCAGAACCAATGGGAAGGAGCCTGAGCTGCTGGAGCCCATTCCCTATGAATTCATGGCGTGAAGAGACTTCTGTACCATTAACAACACTTACCAAGAGAAAACGGGGTGCCCTCTCCCAAATAATTATTTAAAAAAAAAGAAAAGAAAATGTAGCATTCTTAGGTGTGAAAAAATTGATACTGATTATCATATACATTTCTGTTATATTAGGGTTAGAGATAAGTTCTGTTTAGAAATAACGCCCAAAACAGTTTTTACATATTATTTTCACATTGAAAACCATTCACATTTGCTTCAGTCTCAAAGAGCTTGCTTATGTAAAATTAAATGAATACTGCATTGAGCTGCATTTTTTTTTTTTTCTAAATGGAAAATGGGTTAAGCCACTCAGACTATGGTATTCTATTATAGCAGCCTGAACTGACTAAGAGAGGGTGTGCGGAATGGTTAGTGGCCCTTCAGAGCCATGGAGTGGTGCCTACTTGGGAATTTTCCCTTTCTGAACCAAGACTGGGGTTCTGTTGCCCATGTTGCCAGGTCTCTCCTTCCAGAAAAATTCACCTTGGCTTATGTTTTCCAGAATTTGTTTCTCTTGCTTGGAACCAAGAACCCAGTATAACACCCTTAATGTTATACTTAAGGCATGAAACAGCCTAGACTCTATGAGTTATCTACAGCTATGTAACAAATTACCCTCAAACTTAGTGGCTGAAAATGACAATAGTAATTTATTAGTGCTCATAGTTTCTATGGGTCAATTTTTGGTTCAGTTTCTCTCTTGAGGTTGCATCATCTGGTGGTTTGATTGGGACTGGAGAATCTACTTCCACAGTGACCCATTCACCTGGCTGGCAAATTGGTGCTAGTTATTGGCCAGGGGTCTCAGTTCCTCTGTACCTAGAGCTCATAAAACTTCCTGAGCATCTTCACAGGGTAACGGCTACATTGTTTATTCTAGATGCTCTCTCTGGTGAGGTGGTCAAGGGTAAAAAGAACCATGATCTCTGGGACATGGAACTGTTCTCTGCCTGAAAAGTCAACAACATACTTTTTCTAAAATTTCTTTTGTAAATATATTTTTTTAAGATTTATTTTTATTGTTTTTGACACAGAGAGAGAGACAGAGACAGAGAGAAGGGGGAGGGCCCAGAACAGTCTCCATAGTTGCACATCATTGATTTTACCACATAGTTTCATTTCACAGGTGGGCGCAGGGCTGCACAGGGCAGGAACTGGGCCAGGTAAGAACTGAACTGGAGGCACTCCCCAGTTCAGCATATGGGTCCACACGGGCCAGGGCCAGGATTCTATCCTCAGTTCCTGGGGCTGCAAAGTGAGCGCTTAACCCACTGAGCCATTCGGCTTCCCCAAAAATGTTTTTAAAAGGATTCATTTTTTATTGTTTGAGAGAAGGTGAGACGGGGATCGGAGGGGGTGGGAGGGGGTGGGAGCAGTCTCTATAGTTGTACATCATTAGTTGTGACATAGTTTCATTCCACACAGGTGGATGTGGGGCCACACAGGGCGGGAACTGAACTGGGGGCCTCTTGCATGGGAGGCGAAGACCTTTGCCACTGAGTCATCCCAGCAGTTACCAGTTGTGCTGCAGTTCAGCATGTCGGTTTGCATGGGCTGGGGCTAGAATTCAGTTCCTGGACCTTACATTTGCAAGGCAAGTGAACAATCCCGGTATTCTGCTCTGAATTTTCTAAGCAAAGGCAATGTATTTTAACCTTGGCTATTCCTGTTTTATTTTATTTTATTATTATTGTTAAATTTATTGTGGTGACATTGGTTGGCAGCATAGTGTCCAGGTGCACAACTCTACATCATATCATCCATGCATTGCATTATGTGCTCACCACCCAGAATCAGCTCTCCTTTCATTACCACATATTCAGTGCCCACTCCCAACTCTCGCCCATCCTCCACTTTCCCTCCCCTCTTCTCCTCAGGTAACCACCAAACGATTGAGTGTGTACATAAGTTTTTGTTACTTTCAGTTTTATTTTCCACCTATAAGTGAAGTAATATATTTCTTGATTCTTTCAGTCTGACTTATTTTGCTTAATAAGATGGTTTCAAGATCCATCCATGTTGTCACAAATGACTGTATTTTATCTTTTTTTATTGCTGAGTAGTATTCCATTGTTTAAATGTACAACAACTTCTTTATTCAGTGATCTATCAAAGGACACTTTGGTTGTTTCCATGACCTGGCCACATAAACAGTGTTGTGTGAACATTCTGGTACAGATATCTTTGTGGATTAAGGATTACAAGTTTTTGGGGTAGATACCCAGGAGAAGAATTGCTGAGTCATATGGCAATGCCAGTCCTAGTTTTTTGAGGAATCTCCATACTGCCTTCCATAGTGGTTGTACCAGTTTACATTCACACGAGCATTGTATGAGGGTTCCTTTTTCTCCACAGCCTCTCCAGCATTTGTTGTTCCTTGTCTTGTTGATTATAGCCATTCTAACAGGTGTGAGGTGGTATCTCATTGTGGTTTTTATTTGCATCTTCCTAATTGCTAGTGAAGTTGAGCATTTTTTCATATATCTGTTGGCCATATTTATGTGTTCATGAAAGAAGTGTCTGTTAAGGTCATCTGCCCATTTTTTAATTGGATTGCTTGTTTTTTTATTGTTGAGTTGTGCAAGTTATTTGTATATTTTTTATATTAGCTCCTTATCAGAAGTATTGTTTGCAAATATTTTTTCCCTCTTGGTTGCCTCTTTGCTTTGTTGATGGTTTCCTTTGCAGTGCAGAAGCTTTTTAGTTTGATAAAGTCTCATTCATTTATTTTTGCTTTTACTTCCCTTGCCATTGAGGTCAGGTTCATAAAGTCCTCCCTGAACCCCAGATCTATAAGTTTAGTACCAGTGTTTTCTTCTATGCTATTTATTGTTTGGGGTCTTATTTGAAGGTCTTTAATCCATTTTGTGTTAATTTTGGTATATGGTGAGAAATCATAGTTCACATTCAGTCTTTCGCATGTGGTTTTCCAATTTTCCCTGCACCATTTACTGAAGAGGCTTTTTTTTCTCCTTTGTTTATTTTTTGCTCCTTTGTCAACAATAATCTGTCTGTATATATTTCTGGGTTTTTAATTCTGTTCCATTGGTCTGTGTTTCTTTTTTGTTGTTGTTGTTTGTTTGTTTGTTTTTTGCCAATACCAAGCTATTTTGATTACTAAGGCTTTGTAGCACAGATTGAAGTCAGGCAGTGAGATGGCTCCAGCTTTATCCTTTTTTCTTAGGATAGCTTTGGGGATTCAGGGTCTTTTGTGGCTCCATACAAATTTGATGATTTGTAAATCTATTTCTTGAAAGAATGTCTGTGGGATTTTGATGGGAATGGCATTGAATATGTATATTGCTTTGGGTAATATGGCCTTTTTAACTATGTTGATTCTTTCAATCCATGAACCTGAAATATGTTTTTATTTCTTTGTGTCTTCTTCAACTTATTTTTAAACTATCTTATAGTTTTCAGTGTATAAGTTCTTCACATTCTTTGTTAGATATATTCCTAAGTATTTCATTTTTTTTCTTTGCAATGACAAAGGAAATGGATTTTCTCATCTCTCCGAAGTTTCATTGTAGGCACATAAAAATGCACTTGATTTTTGCACATTAATTTTCTTTTTTTTTTTTTAAAGATTTATTTATTGTTTTTGACAGAGCGAGAGAGAGATACAGAGTCAGAGACAGAGAGAAGGGGGAGGGCCCCGAACAGTCTCCATAGTTGCACATCATCGGTTTTTCCACATAGTTTCATTCCACAGGTGGGCGCGGGGCTGCACAGGGCAGGAACTGGGCCGGGGTCTCGCCCGGGTGAGAACTGAACTGGGGGCACTCCCCAGCTCAGCATATGGGTTCACACGGGCCGGGGCCGGGATTTGATCCTCGGTCCCCGGGGCTGCAAAGTGAGCGCCTAACCCACTGAGCCATCCCGGCTTCCCTGCACATTAATTTTCTATCCCACAACTTTACTGTATTTGTTTATTGTTTGAAATAGATTTCTGATAGTCTTTAGAATTTTCTATATAAGGGATCATCTCATCTGCAAAGAGTGACAGTTTGACTTCTTCTCTCCCAATTCTAATACCCTTTATTTCTTTCTCTTGCCTGATTGCTCTGGCTAGAACTTCTAGCACTATGTTTGAATAGCAGTGGTGGCAGGGGGCATCCCTGTCTTGTTCCTGATTTTAGGAAAATAGGCTTCAGCTTTTCCCCATTCCGTATAATATTTGCTGAGAGTTTGTCACATATGGCCTTTATTATGTTGAGGTACTTTCCTTCAATTCCCACTTCATTCAGCGGTTTTGTCATAAATGGGTGCTGTATCTTGTCAAATGTTTTTATGCATCAATTGAGTTAATCATGTGGTTTTTATCCTTTGTTTGGTTTATGTGCTGAATTACATTGATGGATTTGCTTATGTTGAACCATCTTTGTGCCCCTGGGATGAATCCCACTTGATCATGATGAATAATCTTTCTAATACATTGTTGTATTCTGTTAGCTAATACTTTGTTTAGGATTTTTGCATCAGTGTTCATCAGGGAGATTGGCTGATAGTTATCCTTTTTGGTATTGTCCTTCCCAGGTTTTGGAATTAGGAAAATATTAGCTTCATAAATGAGTTGGGTAGTACTGCCTCCTCTTGAACTTTCTGGAGTAGTTGAGGAGGATGGACATTAGTTCTTTGAAAGCTTGATAAAATTCATTGGTAAAACCATCTGGTCCAGGACTTTTGCTTTTGGGCAGGTTTTGGATAGTTGTTTCAAGTTTTGTACTGTTGGTCTAATTAGGTTATCCAATTCTTCTTGGTTCAGTCTGGGTAAGCTATATGTTTCTAGAAATTTGTCCATTTTCTCTAGATTGTCAAATTCAGTGTCATAAGAGTCTTTCATAATAATTTCTTATGATTGTTTGTATTTCTGTAGTATCAGTTGTGATCTCTCCCCTATCATTCCAAATTCTGGAAATACGAGATATTTCTCTTTGCCCTTTGGTGAGCCTAGCCAGTGGTTTGTCAATTTTATTGATTTTTTTTCCCCAATGAACCAGCTCTTTGTGGCATTAATTTTATCTATTGTTTTTCTGGTCTGAATTTCATTCAGTTCTGCTTTAATTTTTATTAGTTCTTTCCTTCTGCTGGCTTCGGGGTTTCTTTGTTCATCTTCTTCTAGTTCTTTAAGATGGGATGTTAAGAAAACTTAATGGGATGTTTAAGAAAAACTTGTAGTTTTTCTTGAGATAGGCCTTTAATAATATAAATTTTCCTCTTATTACTGTTTTTGCTGTGTCCCAGAAATATTGGTACATATTGTTTTTATAGTTATATATTTCAACAAAATTTTTTTTTTTTAAAGGGAGATGCCTTACTTTTTTTTTGTTAATATTTATTTATTTATTTATTTTTAATTGTTTTTTGACAGAGAGAGAGTGAGAGAGAGATACAGAGACAGAGAGAGAACCGAACTGGGAGAGCTCCGAGTTCAGCACATGGTTTAGCATGGGCCGGGACCGAGATTCGATCCTCGGTCCCTGGCAATGCAAAGTGAGCACTCAACCCACCGAGCCATCCCGGCTTCCCAGTCTACAAATTTTTTAATCTCTCATTTTATTTCTTCTTTGATCCAGTCATTTTTCAATAGCATGTTGTTCAATCTCCACATATATGTGATTTTTTTTCTGCTTTCCTTTTACATTTGGTCTCTAGTTTTAATGCTTTGTGGTCTGAGAATACACTTGGTATGATTTGAATCATCTTAAATTTGCTGAGGTTGGATTTAAGTCCCAGGATATGGTCTATCCTTGAAAATGTTCCATGTACAGTAAAATAAAATTTATAGTCCTGTGTTGCAGGATGGAGTGTCCTATAAATGTCAATTATGTCCATTTCTTGTAATGTATCATTTAAGGCTGCAATTTCATTACTTATTTTCTGTTTGGGTGATCTGTCCAATGTTGTCAAGAGGGTGTTTAGGTCCCCTACAAAAATTGTATTTTTGTCAAATTCTCCTATTGGATCTGTTAGTAATTGCTTTATATTTTTTGGTGCTTCCTGATTAGGGTCATGCATATTGATGAGTGTCATGTTTTCTTGATGGATTATCCCTCTTATCAAAATAAAATGTCCAGCTTTATCTCTTATTACTTATTTTTATCCTGATGTCTATTTCATCAGAAATCAGTATGGCCACTCTTGCTTTTTTCTGACTGCCATTTGCTTGGAGTACTTTTTTCCACTCTTTCACTTTGAGTCTGTGCTTGTCCTTGTGGCTGAGGTGTGACTCTTATAGGCAGCATATGGTTGGAATTTTTTTTTTAGTCCAGTTTGCTACTCTGTGCCTCTTTTTTGGTGAATTCAGTTCATTTACATTTGGGGTGATGATTGATATATGAGGATTTCCTGTGTCCATTTCTTCCTTCCTTTTAATTTCTTTGTTGTTCCAACTTTTCTCCATTTATTTTGATTTCTTGATTCAGGTTGAATAGCTTTCTTCTGTATGTCTTAGAATACCAGTCTTGTGCTGCAGAATCCCCCCAGCTTCTTTATCTCTGAAAAGGCCATAATTCCTTCTTCATATTTAAAGGTTAATTTTGCTGGATAGTTAATTCTTGGTTGAAAATTTCTCTCTTTTAAAATTTTAAAGATTGGGCTCCACTCCCTCCTGGCTTGCAGAGTTTCTGCTGAGAAGTTTGATGATAGCCTGATAGGTTTTCCTTTGAAAGTTATATATATTTTTTCCCCCTGGAAGCCTTGAGGACTCTTTCTTTGTGTTTATTTTTTATTTATTTTTTTGTTTGTTTGTTTTTTTTCATTTTCAGAACAATGTGCCTTAGAGACCCTCTGCTAGGGTCTAGGTAGCTAGGGCTCCTGTTTTCCTCTTGAATTTGTGGTTCCAATTATTTCCATAGTTTAGGAAAATTCTCATCTACTATCTGCTTTAAAAGGTTCTGAGAAGATTCCATCTGACTTCCTTCTGGTACCCTTATTATTATAATGTTGTTCTTTCTGATGGGTCAGAAAGTTCTCGTAGGGATCTGTCATTTCTCTTGAATCTCATATCCCTTTCTTCTTCCATCTGTGAAATTTCCACATTTCTATCTTTAAAGATTTATTTTATTGATTTTTGACAGAGAGAAACAGAGACAGAGAGAGACAGAGAGAAGGGGGAGGGCCCAGAGCAACCTCCATAGTTGAAATTAGTTTTCCATATAGTTTCACTCCACATGTGGGCACAGGGCTGTGCAGGGAAGGAACTACTGGGCTGGGAGCCTCCCACATAGGCCCGACAAGAACTGAACTGGGGGCACACCCTAGTTCATCATGTGGGTCCGCATGGGCTGGGCCTGGGATTTGATCCTTGGTCCCTGGGGCTTCAAAGTGAGCGTTTAACCCGCTGAGCCACCCCAGGTTTCCCTCCACATTTCTACCTTTGATGTCACCAATTTTTTTCTCCACCTTGTCTGCCTTGTTTCCTATGTTGGTTAGTTCTTTTCTCAGCTCTCTCATTATGCCTTTCGTTTTGAGGAGTTCCTTTTGGTTCTGCTCTAACTTCTCAATTTTGTTGTTAAAGTGTTCATTTTGATCAGAATATTTCTGTTGAGGTCATCTAACTGTATCTGGGTACTTTTCCAGCATTTACTGAGCTCTCTGAGTGTCTTGAGAATTGTAACCCTGAACTATGTTTCACTTAGATTATTTGCTTCCAAATCTGTAAGTTGCTTTTCTGAAGATTTTCCATATTTTTTTTGGAGTGGCTTTGGATTCTGAGGTGTTCATTGTATTTTGTGGTTTTTTTGTTTGTTTGTTTGTTTTTATCACCTTAGGCATGAGTATGTTATCCCTCTAGGGGCTTTCCTAGAAGATGGGCTTCTCTTTTTTTTTTTTTTTGGTCTCAACTTTCTTAATCTCAATGCTCCCCCTCTTTGGGAGAGTGTGGTAGGCTGAGGTCTGACTGCAGCCTAGTGTATCTCTGCTGTGTAGCAGGTTGCAGTAAGGGCTAAGTTGAGGGGGGACGAGTTTTGGGAGAGGGTTGAGGGAAGCAGTCAGTTTCTGTGTTTTGTGGTTTCACTCCAGGTTACTGGCTTAGCTGATAGAAGGCATGGCCTTCTGAGTGGGGGTGGGGGTGTTTGGGTAGGAGCTGACATTGGCCTGAGATACAATAGCAAAGTCCTTTGTCTGCAGGGGGTCTAGCAAATCAGTGTGTGCACTGTGTTGACCTTTTTTCGGGGGGATGTTCTGTTTTCATAGATCTGGGTTTAGAATCAGTCATACCAAGAGACAGTTTTTGTTTGGGTCCGTGTTTCTAAGCTTCAGGATGTTGGCCCTGCTGGTATAGAGCTGTGAGTATGGGGGCTGGTGTGTGGTTCAGCCCTGCACTTTCCTTCCCAGCCCCCTCCAGAAGGGTGCTCTGCCTTCCTGGCTATGCTCCTAGTCTCACCCTCACCCAGAGACCATTCACTCATTTGAGTCTGCACTTCTGGGCTTCAGGTGCCGACCCTGCTGGCTGGGTTCTGGGTGCACATGCACAGCCAAGATAAAGACCCAGCACCCACCACAGGCAGGGAGGCTGGCCCACGAGATCTGAGGCACATGGCTTAGTCTTTCTCCTCCCTCTGCTTTTTTTCAGGCTGCTCTTTCACCTTAAAAGCCAGTGGCTTGCAAAGCAGCTCCCTAAGAGCCAGCTCGTATTCAGCTCAGCTGTGCTGCTTCTGTAGGCCAGCAACTTGGCGTGCCAAGCTGTGGCTTACAGGCTGGCGCCCTCTTCTCTCACCACCTGAGTTTAGCCACCCCTGCTCCACAGTCCCTATTCTACCTTAGGCATGGTGATCTGAGTGGGACACAGTCTCATGGGGCTTCCATTTTCCTCAGGTCTCAGCTTCCAGCCTGCCCAGGATCTAGCTCCACTTTGACCATAGTTCCCCAAACCCCTTTTTTTCCTGCCAGCCCCGGTTTGCATTCTGTGTCCCCATACCTGTCCTGCTACCTTCCTCTTCCCTCTCCCACTCACCTCTTTTTTCTGTAACCTTCAGGTGTTGTTTTGTGTTGCATGCCTCTCTCAGTTGAGAGTGTTTCTCAGGGTTTCCCCAGTAGATTCCTCATTGTTCAAAAGTCCCTTCCCAGGTAGATATCTGGGTTCTCCTCTCACACTGCCATCTTGTTGCTTTCTAATACCCCTAACTGTTTTGTTCTCCTTTTTCATAAGATTTTGTAAGTTTACAGTACTCTTTGGCAGTCATTCCTCAGTGGGTCTTCACAACAACACTCCAGGGAAAACAGGGTTGATGTAGTAACCCCATTCCACAAATGAGACTGACGCCTATGGCCAACAAGTATTAGTTAGTCAGGCACAGTGGTTAAGTGCACAGTCAGGAAACAGACAGGCCTGGGTTTCAAACCTGAGTCTGTAATTTATTAGCTATGTGACCTTGAGTGAGTTGCTTAATATCTGCTTGCCTCCATTTTTGCATCTGTAAAATAGGGCTAATAATAGTGCCACAATAATAGTGACAGTCTTTAGGGTTGTCAGGGTTAAATGAGATATAATATGTAGAGCACTTAGCATAGTGTCTGGAACTTAATAAGCGCTCAGCAAATGTGAGCTGTTGTAATGCACATAGCTCAGGGTAGGCCAGATTCTGTATTTTAGTAATATGTACAATGGGTTGGTTTGTTCTCATTGGTGAACACACTCTTTTTTTTTTAAATTTAATTTTTTATTGTTAAATCTATCGGGGTGACATTGATTGGTAACAATTATACAGTTTCCAGATGTACACATTCACATCATATCACCCATGCACCTCATTGCGTGATCACCATCCAGAATCAGCTCTCCCTCCATCACCATATATCTGGTGCTCACTCCCACCCCACCCCCACTCTCCCTTGCCCCTCCTCCCCTTCACTCAGGTAGTCACCAAACTATTAAGTGTGTCCATAAATCTGGTGCCCACTCTCACCTCCCTCCTCACTTTCCCTCCCCTCTCCTCCCCTTCCCTCTGGTAGTCACCAAACTAATGAGTGTGTCCATAAGTCTTTGTTTCTTTGTTACAGTGGTGCAATCGGTTAGTGAGTGGTACTTATATGAATACACTCTTTGGCACTTGAAAATAAAAAGGGCAACAAACCTACCTTCTTCTCTTCTCACCCACCTCCTCTAGGCTCCTTCTCATTTCCCCTTCTTCTTCAGTATCTTTAATACTATTCCAATATTTGAAGAATATAGGGTTGTAAAAATTTATAGAGTTTTTGTGTAATGTCCAATTTACTGCAGGCCTTCAGAAAACTGTTCAATAAGTACTTGTTAGCATAATAAAAAAATCAAGTCATCCATGTGGATAAATGATTAGCTGTCCAGCTGGCTGAACAGAGCACACACACACACACACACACACACACACACACACACTCCTTCAGACTCATTTTTGGACATCTATTCATCTTAAGTCCAGACCTTGGATAGCACCTCCTGTAGCCTTCCCAATGGGCACCTTTGGTGGTAGGATATGCAGATCCCCTCAGACCAAAAATAATCCCTGACATGTGACAGCACTTCTCAGCTTAATACACTGTACCACATCCATTATCTTCCTGAAGTCTCCTCTACAAAGAACTGAGGGCTGAGAGGTTCAGTGATTCTCCTCAGTAAGGGCCCCAGACTCAAGTCCAAGCCCCCACACCCCATTCTAAAATCTGGACAGTGACACCATTTGAAAAGTCTTCCCAAATCCCCAACCCTGTTAGAGTAAAGTTTTTTGTGTGTGTGATACTTATTTATTTATTTATTTATTATTATTATTTTTTAATATTATTATATTTTATTGTTAAATTTCATGGGGTGACATTGGTCGGTAACAGTTAGATAGTTTCCCGATGTACAACTCCACATCACATCACCCATGCATAGCATTATGTGCCCAGCTCCCAGAATCAGGTCCCCCTCCACCACCATATATCTGGTGCTCACTCCCCCCTCCCCCCAAAACTCTCCCTCCCCCCTCCTCCCTCCTCTCCAGGTAAACACCAAACCATTGAGTCCATATGCTGGTGCCCTCTCCCACCTCCCCTCCCTCTCTCCCTCCCCCCTCCTCCCCTTCCCTCAGGCAATCACCAAGTTATTGAGTGTGTCCATAGGTCTCTGTGTCTTTGTAACTTTCAGTTTTATATTCCACCTATAAGTGAGGTCATATTTTCCTGGATTCTTTCAGTCTGACTTATTTCGCTTAATAAGATGGTCTCTAGGTCCATCCATGTTGTCACAAATGACTGTATTTCATCATTTCTTATCACTGAGTAGTATTCCATTGTGTAAATGTACCACATCTTCTTTATCCAGTCATCTATCGAAGGGCATTTTGGTTGTTTCCATATTCTGGCCACTGTGAACAGTGCTGCGATGAACATGCAGGTACAAACATCTTTAAAGATTAAGGTCTTCAGGTCTTTTGGGTAGATGCCCAGTAGAGGGATGGCTGGGTCATATGGTAATTCCATTCCTAATTTTTTGAGGAATCTCCATACAGCCTTCCATAGTGGTTATACCAGTTTACATTCCCACCAGCAGTGTATGAGAGTTCCTTTTTGTCCACAGCCTCTCCAGCACTTGTTATCCCTTGTCTTGTTGATTGTAGTCATTCTAACAGGTGTAAGATGGTATCTCATTGTGGTTTTTATTTGCATCTCCCTAATTGCTAGTGAAGTGGAGCATTTTTTCATATATCTGTTGGCCATATGTATGTCTTCACGACAGAAGTGTCTGTTAAGGTCATCTGCCCATTTTTAAATTGGATTGCTTGTTTTTTTCTTGTTGAGTTGTACAAGTTCTTTATATATTTTTGATATTAGCCCCTTATCAGAGGCATCGTTTGCAAATATTTTCTCCCAGTTGGTTGGTTGCCTCTTTGCTTTATTGATGGATTCCTTTGCAGCACAGAAGCTTTTTAGCTTGATAAGGTCCCATTTGTTTATTTGTGCTTTTCTTATTTGGAGGTCTTTAATCCATTTTGAGTTAATTTTGGTATATGGTGAGAGATTGCAGTTCATCTTCAGCCTTTTGCATGTGGTTTTCCAATTTTCCCAGCACCATTTACTGAAGAGGCTTTCTTTTCCCCATTGTATATTTTTTGATCCTTTATCAAAAATAATCTGTCCATAAATTTGTGGGTTTATTTCTGGGTTTTCAGTTCTGTTCCATTGGTCCGTGGGTCTGTTTTTCTGCCAGTACCAAGCTGTTTTGATGACTGAGGCTTTGTAGTACAGATAAAAGTCAGGCAGTGAGATGCCCCCAGCTTTATCCTTTTTTCTTAGGATAGCTTTTGCGATTCATGGTCTTTTGTGGTTCCATACAAATTTGATGATTATTTTATCTATTTCTTGAAAGAATGACTGTGGGATTTTGATGGGAATGGCATTGAATCTGTATATTGCTTTGGGGAGTATGGCCATTTTATCTATGTTAATTCTTCCAATCCATGAACATGGAATGTCTTTCCATTTCTTTATGTCCTCTTTAATTTCTTTTAAGAGTGTCTTACAGTTTGCAGTGTATAAGTCCTTCACATTCTTTGTTAGATTTATTCCTAGGTATTTCATTTTTTTGTTTGCAATGGCAAAGGGAATGGATCTTCTCATCTCTCTTTCTGAAGTTTCATTGTTCGCATACAAAAATGAAGTTGATTTTGAGACATTGATTTTGTATCCTGCAACTCTACTGTATTTGTCTATTATTTGTAATAGATTTCTGATAGAGTCTTTAGAGTTTTCTATATACAGGATCATGTCATCTGCAAAGAGTGACAGTTTAACTTCTTCTCTCCCGATTCTAATACCTTTTATTCCTTTCTCTTGTCTGATTGCTGTGGCTAGAACT
>PVKE010016159.1:0-32394 GCA_004027555.1 Craseonycteris thonglongyai
AGGGGCGGGGCATATCGGACCGGCAGGGGCGGGGCTCAGGGGCAGGGGCGGGGCTGAGGGGGGCGGGCTCGGGGCCGCCGCACACCCCGGGCCAGGGCTGTGGCAGGAAGCCGGAAGCAGTCGCGGCCCCGGCTCGGGAGACATGGCGGGCATTAAAGGTACATCCGCGCGCCCCGCTCGCTGGTCCTGCGGAGGGGTCTGCGCCTCCGTTCCGGGCTAAGCTTGGAGGTGCGCTTTCCGCGCGTGGGCAGGGAGCGGCCTTCCTCAGACTCGCCACGCTGCCCGCTCTGCGGTGCGACTGCGCTCCCCGCCCCCTTCTCGCCTCGGGGTGCGGGTGGAGGGGTGTTTGGGGAACCCTTTCATTTGCAAGGCCACTGGCCTTCACGCTCGCCTGGCGCTCCGGGCCCTCCAGGCGGAGCCCTCTCCGGGGACGTTGCCTGCCTGGAAGACCGGGGCTAGCCCCCGCCCGGAGCATCTTCTCGGTGCCTCCTCAGTCCCTCGGAGCGCCCGCCTCTCCCCACTACTGAGCTCTAGACGGGGTTTCCACTTCCTGACATGTCCACCCTAAGGCCTCTCCTCCCTTTTCCTGCCGCTCCGCAGTTTTCCTTTTCTTCCAGAAAAGCCATTGTCTCCAGTGTTCCCGGCTTTGGGCACTTAATTGTCGTTCCTGATCATTTTTCCAATTGGCCAGTTGACTGCAGGCGGGTGTCAACAGAAAGCGCCCAGAAATTCTGAATTTGTCGTAACTGTGGAGCGTAGATTAGGTGGAATTTTATCGCTATGGACAGTGGTGTTTTTCCAGTATGTATTTTTGAATGGTGCAGTTGAAAAGGGTGTATCAAGACCACTGCTTCTCTTATCTGTATGCCTTCAGAGGAATGGGGAATGGCAGTGGTAGGAGAGGTTATTGGAAGGTTCCTGTTATTTTAGGAGGAAACCATTAGATTTCTAATCTTTTGAAAAAAGTAGCATAATTTGTGTTACGTTGGAGTTCCTGTCCTCTTTGAAATTTGTACCCAAAGATCTTCCCCAGTTAACCAACCTGCTTATAAACACGTATACATTTGCATGCATGCCTGTGTTTACTATGAAATTTATTTTAGTGTGTGAGCCATTAACAACAGACACATTTTTTCATTATTTTCGACTGACTTATAATTCAACATTAGTGTAGTAAACATGATTTACTTGGACAGTGTTCTGTGTGTAACATAGCCATTTGAGGCCAATGCAGAAGACAACTAACAAGTATAATAGTATCTCAGGATTGCACTGTGTTTACCCAGAAACTATCAAATAATAATTTTTAGGTGTAAATGTGCTCAAAATTGTGATGTAGCATACTTGTCTATGAAGTAGAAAAGGACTAAGGCAAGGAAGCATTTTTCAGATAATTCAACTTTAAGGAGATACTACTATATAGCTGAGACTTGGGATAAACAGATAAATGAGAAGTAATAGTTTGGTGACAGAGTTGGAAATAATTACTATTTAAGTGTCTAAGGTGAGCTGAGATACAGTGAGAGCACAAAGAGGGTGTGGGTTGAATTGTATCTCTCAAATATGTATGTTCTACCTTCCGAGCACCTGTCAATGTGACCTTATTAGAAAATAGGAAAGTCGAGTTAAGATGACGCTGGATGGGCATAGGCCATAACTCAATGACTAGTGTCCTTATAAGAAAAGGGAAATTTGGACATGAGACATAAAAGGCGAACATGAAAATAGAGGCATAAAGTAGAGTGATGCAGCTTCAAGCCAAGGAGCACCAATGATTGCCAGAGACCACCAGGAATTAGGAAGAGGCAGGGGAGAATTTTTTCCTTGGACTCTTTAGAGGGAGCATGGCCTTGTCCACACCTTGATTTCAGACATCAACCCTCCAGAACTGTAAGAAAATAAATTTCTGTTCTCAGCCACCCACTTGGGTACATCATTAATAACAGCAGTAGTAACTAATACAGATGGCGCCAGTTAAACCTACCTGCTCCAGAAAAGAAGAGGACCATTTCCACACAAGAGGCAGTCCTTGAATTGAAGCTACAAGGATCAGTAAAGCTTCACCTGGCAAAGGATTAGGGCAGGGCAGTTTACTCCAGGTGCAGAGAAGAGCATACAACATAGGGCAGGTGGCATGAAAGAGTACCTGGTGACTTCTCTAGGAGCTTAAGCTGTGTTAGTAAGACTGAAGCTTAGTGGAAGAGTGGTGAGGGTTGAAGCTGGAAGGGCAGTCAGGAGTCAGATAATGGTGTTTCTCAAGAACAACTTCTAGGCTGAGAAAGCAACTGAAGTGGTGACACCAGCTTTATCTATTTGAGAGATTACTGTGTACCATGTGGGGGATGGATTGGGAGATGATTAGAAGCAGGCATGAGATGATAAGGGCCTGCAACTAGGGTAGTAGCAGATGGGTTGAAGAAAAGAGGGTGGGTGCCTTAGTCTTTTAGTGCTGCTATAAACTTGGTGATTTAAAGAATTGATCAGTTCTGGAGATTGGGATGTCCAAGATCAGGGTATCAGCAGATTTGATGTCTATTGAGGACCTACTTTCTGGTTTGTAGCTGGTCATCTTGTTCTATAATCACATGATGGAAGGGCTGAGGGAGCGCTGTGGGAGGGCACTAATCCTATTCATGAAAGCTATGCCTTCATGACCTAATTACCTCCCCAAAGCCCCATCTCCTAATGCCATCACACTGGGCATTAGGATGTAGCACGAATTGGGGGGGGCACAAAACTTTCAGTCTCTAGTAGTGAAATCTGGGAGATTGAGTCACCGTGACTTGCTGAGTTTCTGAAGGCAGAATGCAATGATGGTGTTGGTATTTCAAGACAGAACCTTCAAAGGGAGAAGTGTGTGTTTGGGAGGAGAATTTAGGAATGTTTTCGTTTTACACATGTTGAATTTGAGGTCTTTGTTGGATATTCACGTGAAGTCCAGATTGGAGCTGCAGGTGCAACATCGATGTGGCCAGGCCCTGCTGGTACTAGGGAGCTTTGGGTGGAATGCAATCTCTCAGCAAGCATGTAGAGTGAAAAGAGATGAAGTTGGTTTCCTAGCCAGTTCCAACTTTAAGATGTGCTTCCTGAAAAAGAAGAACTAAAAGGAATCAACTGGAGATACAGTTGTGAACTTTGAGAGACTGGTGTTACAGACCGGAAAGAAGAGGTCTACAGTTCCTAGCGTTGACAGGTGTCTTTGAGTAGGGAGTAGTGCTAAGGTCAGGCACAGGTAGGGGGACAAAGCCACCTAGGAAGAGATCCTCTGTAATGAAACAATACTTAAAAACTTACTTTTGTAAATTTTTTTTTTTAAAAACAACAGGTACTAAATGGAAAAATATATAAATTATTATAAAATGGACAGTCCTTCCTTCCTTGTCCCCTAATATCTACAAACTTTCAGATGTTTTTAAACAACACCTTAGCATCTTCCTATAAAACAGTACCCCCAAATCTTCTCTTAATGTAAAAGGAAGCAATGAAAATGCTAATTAGTTTAATAAGTGACTGATTTTGGATAATATGGTGTCCTGTGCTTCTGATTTATGCCTTTAGCAAGGAACATTATGAAAATTAGATACTTACATAAATTAACATTTATTCATTGTGCTCCTCCTTTTGCCAAGCATTTTACATAGGATATCTCATTTAATTCCCATAAGCTCCCTAATAAGGTATGACCATTATCCATCCCATTTTACAGGTGAGAAATGAGTTTAAAGAGGTTCAGCTTCTATTGAAGGTCACACTACCAGAGAAGGTTTGAACCTGTGTTGGTGACTCAGCTCAAGAGTTTTTAACAACTCTAATATTCTGTTTCTCACTCAGCAGCATGAGGACAGATAAGTTCTTTTCCCCTCAGAATTAGTGTTTCACATACAGATGCTGAGAATAAATATTTTATTCAGTAATTGAGAATCACTTTCTATGGAAACATGAAAGCAATCTGCAAATACTTGAAGTACTGCGATTTGGGGAAGCAAAAATGATCAAATGGTATATGTACCTTATTACAGGGAGGCAGTTTTACATATAATTTAAGGAAAGAGGGTTTTCAACATTTAGAAACTGTCAGAATGAAATGACCTGCCTCAGGCAGTGGTGAGTTTCCCTTCACTGGAGTTGTGTAGAGGAGATTCATACATTAGATAGGGGTTAGGCACTGGAAATGCTTGAGACCTTTTTCACCTGATAATTTAAAAGTGGTGGACATAGGCAGTGATTTGCTAGTCAAATGAAACATCAACTAATGATGTAAGTAAATTGCTGCATTTGCTTAAATTTGGGACCTTTAATTTTTTTAACTAAAATTTTTATTGAGATAAAATTCATATACCATAAAATTAACCCTTTAAACTGGTGTTAAAGTCTGGTTTTTAATATATTCACAAAGTTGTGCAACTATCACTACTGTCTAATTCCAGAACATTTCATTGCTTCCAAGAGAAACTCTGTACCCATTTCCCACTCTTCCCTGCTTTCCCCAGCCCTGGAAACCACTTAGATCTGGAACCTGTAACTCTGGTTTTATTTTTCACAGCTCTTGTGTTATTATCCTTCAGTGGGGCTATTGGTCTGACTTTTCTTATGCTGGGATGTGCCTTAGAAGATTATGGGTAAGTTATTTAAAGAAACTATTCTTTTTGTGTCTTTGTTACTATTTTGTGTGTGGGGGGGTGGGGGGGAGGTGTTAGAGGGTTTAGTTAATTAATTTAATACCAAGCTCTTAACTAATGAGCTAGTGAAGCCCAAATTATGAATGTGATGCTTTTTTTGATCAGCTGTACTTGTGCAGAGAAGAGCTGTGTTTAAAATTGATGTATTCATTTAATAAGCATTTATTGAACACCTACTGTGGATCAGCTGGGGATACAAGAATGAAGAGACATATTGCTGCCTTCACAGAGCTGACAGGTCTAGTTGTGAGTGAGAGACAAGTAAGCAACCCAGTTATTAATAATAAGATGATAGTTGTGGAGATACGAGGAAAATATAGTGAGAACTTCAAGAAAGTGTATCCAAGTTTCTTTGGGAGAGACGGAGGGTTGCATAGAAGAAGCTGTCTTTAAGCAGAGAGTTGGTGGATAAGTTAGAGCTTATTATCAGGCTGATGAATCAGGGAAGGGCATTTCAGGCAGAGGGAACATTCATCGAATTTCTTTATTCAGTGACTTGGTTGAATGCTTACTATGTGCCGGCTACCGTTATGGGCACTGGGGATTAAGAAATAAGAAATAAGCTCTCTTGGAGTCTGTATTTCAGTAGGGGAGACAGATAAACAGATTTAAAAATGTACATTCTATCAGAGGTAAAAGTGTTATGAAGAATAAAGGCTAAAGGGCACAGGGGCTCAAGGAGCGTAGCTGTCCTTTTGAAATCGTGGACCGTTGAGAATGGGTCAATACTGCTGTAATCATGTGATGTGAGTTGAGGCTGAATTTTCCCAAAATGGAAGGGCAGGTAAATAGAAGGTAGTCAGGTCTTATGGGTCTTCATTACGAAAAACACCCTGGATAATTTCTATGCTGTGAACTATCATGATCTGATGCCGTCTGTCTCATTTTTCTGTGTTTGGCATCTAGTATAACATTTATATAGTCATAAAAAGATTAAATTAAGTTATCTTAGACATCTTCAGTTATCATAAACAGTTGCACTATATAGAAAAACCGAAAGAACAAGTATTATGACTAGTATCATTAGCAGACAGATAAAGAAATTGGTTTCTAAGTTCAGTGTCAACCTGTAGGTATATAGGCCTTGTCAATGTCTTGGGATATCTGTATACATTATTCTAATGTCAGTCACTTATCATTCTAGAGGAGTCTTCGATGTCTGTTGTAGGTAGAGACAAGTGTCAGAGATGGGGCAGATGTTTATTGTTAGGTACCATACCTGACAAGGTCCCTTCTAGTGAGATTGGGGAGTTCCTCTGATTTAATATTCTTTCCAATAAATAAAATCTCAAAGTGGTAGTTAATGATTCTTAAAGTCTTTGTCTCCTGGTTGCACCCTGTGAAAGGAAGCAGTTACCTATATGGCATTTTCTGGAAGTGACAGTATCAAACCTTGCCAATAGTGTAAGTTGTCTCCTTTCAATAATGTCAGCTAATAAATTTCTTCATGGAATCTAAGCAAATTTAAATGCACTGTGAGGTATGAAGGAATGTAAGTACTGAAAAAAACGGGGCATCTGAAAAAAACAAGCAGCCATCTTGGGTTTGCCAAAGCCTTGCCAACTATTCTTTTAATTTACAACCGTAGTTTACTGATACAACATACTCTAGAAATCTTTTGTCACTTAGTTTACAATGCTTCCCATGCAATTTAACATAAAATATAAGCCTGATTAGTTAAAAATTTCTTTTTTTTGTAAGGAGATAAAACATCTTTTTGAAGTATTCCAGGGGCTGTTCTGGAGTACAGCTAAGTTATTAGTACATATATTGAGATTTAAACCTTACAACTGTAATCTCTAATGAATACTAAGAAGTCAGATTTATGAAGGCATTTTATAACCTCTAGAAACATATTTTGCAGATATCATAGACAGCTATTAACATATATTTATTTTTGTAAAACCCAAGGTAAAACATATTTAATATCAATAACTCAAAAGACATGTCTGTTCTACTTGAACCATCAAACTTAAATGAGCTTTTATTTGCTAAGGATTAATCTTAGATCATGTGAACTTAAAAAGCATTTGAGTTAGTTTCTGTATTTCTGAGAATTTTGGAATACACCATCCTTATAAGTACTTCCTTTAATTTTAATAATACCGTGTCTGGAGGTAGAGAATTATCTTACATTTATAACATACGTATATGGACACACATAGATTCAAACAGAGACCCTTTGATCATGAGAAAAACTCACTGTAAAAGAACAGTTGAATCCAATTTTTGTCTTGGAGGTATTTACATTTTATATTGTTGATGTTAGGGAATTTTTATAAGAGTTCATTTGAGCCCAACTGATGATAGTTGCTGGGAAGCAAGGTCTCAGGTGCTCTGGAGAATGACAGTTGTGCAGTTTCTTTTATGCATTTGAAATTAAGGAGGGAATGTAAGGTAGATTACATGAAAGGGTGAGAAAGCAGGGTACAGAATAGTTAAGATTATGTCCTCTCTTGGAGGGTGGTGATACTTATTTCAAAGGTGTGTCAACCTAGATGCATAAAAATATGGGCAGGGCTTAGTTTAAGGCAAAGATGAACCTTTCACTAAGAAATATGCCTGGGGTGTGACTATCCACCGTGACCTTTCCATTTAGGAATTTATGATCAGAACACCCTCTAAACTTACTTATGTAGGACCCCTTTTCTGTCCATAATTTCTAGACTTGACAAGTTCCAAATGACCTTCATTTCTAAAATAAGGACAGGTGTTTTTAATACTTCAGAGAATTGGGTTGTCATCTAAATGACATTATAGGTTGATCCATTTATCTAAATTCTCTTTCAAATTTCAAAAAACCAATTAGATACACTTTCCATTTATTCTGCCTAATTTTATAGCTGTCATTTTCTAACTGTTCATGTAAAAGATTAATTTAGAAGTATGAAAGGATCTTCATCTTGCTGTCTTAGTATACAATGGGAGGCGGACTGTCCTGTGGCTTGTCTGTCTTGGAGACACGATATCCCATGTTAATTTTAGTTTTTCTTTGAGATCTGTAGTCTGAACAAACTTCTAGAGAAAAACAGCCTTCACATGCCTGTCTCTAGACAAGTCAAATGTGGTAGCTATCTCTCTAGGAATGCTTCACAGCCTAGGGGAAGTTTTCCTCAGGCAACCTCACAAAGATTCTTAGTCACCTAAGAATTCCTGAGCAAGACCAGGGAGTGCTTACCAGATGCCACCGGAACCACCATGTTTTCCAAGGCACAGCCCCTGTCTGGGGCTAAACCCAGTCCTGGGTGCTCTGCCCTTTACTAAGAACTCTCCCTGGGCTCCCACTGGCTCAGGATCAGTCGTGTTCCCACAGTGGTTGCCTCACATTGCCCCTCTTCATCACTCTGGATTCAGGGATCTGCAACGACTATTGTCACCTCATTGGCTATGCATGTAGAGGAAGCTAGTGTCCCTTTTCTTTTGGAGACAAAGAGAGTTTCGTCTCTCATTTAACCAGCAAAGATTTTGTTCAGACTCTCAGTAAGCAATCCAATTAAAAAAGCAGAATTAAAAGCAGCCACCCACTTTTTATTGTTTTTATTCCCCTGTGTTATCTCAACCCTTATTCACCTTGAGAATTTTCTAAGAACAACTCAAAATCAGAACCTTCTACTTAAAATAGGGAGGTCTGGGATTCCAAGAGAACACTCAGCCAAGTACTCCCAATGGGAAGTGGGGAGCCAGTGAGGCACAAGGGGGCCCCTGCTGGTATGTAGCTTCAGGTCCAGGTCTGCAGGGTGGTCTTGGGTTGGGCTATTTGGACTGTTGCCAACTTGCCAAGTAAATGTTGATGTAAGAAGTGTCTAAACTACCGTATTTTCCGGCGTATAAGACTGGGCGTATAAGACGACCCCCTAATTTTACAGTTAAAACATAGGTTTAGGCCTATATTCGCTGTATAAGACTACAGCCTCGGAAGTGGGGGGTAGTCTTATACAGCGAATATAGGCCTAAACCTATGTTTTAACTGTAAAATTAGGGGGTCGTCTTATACGCCCGGTCGTCTTATATGCCAGAAAATACGGTATTAAAGAATTTTAATAAGATTTTATTTGAACCAAACTGATGACAGTGCTGGGAAGCAAGATCATAAGTGCTTCTGAGAATGACAGTTTTGTGGTTTCTTTTATGACACTTGGGATTAGGGAGGGAATGCAAGGAAGATTACATGCAGGTGGGAGAAAGCAAGGTACAGGAGAGTTCACAAGATTATGTGGTTATACTTTCAAGGGGTCTGGAAAAGATTACTCTGGCATTTCAAATGTGTGTTAACCTAGATGCACAAGAACAATGTGCATCTAGGGCTTAAAAACTTTATTGAAAAAGTTACTAGTTCTAAGGTGTGATTATTCACCATGACCTACCCAGTTAGTTTATGATCAGATCACCCCGTGAGGTTACTGAACTGGCCCTTTCTTTGTCCACAGTGGCTTACTGTGAAATGGAACATAGTCTGTTAGATTTTCTTCAAAAGACTTAACTGTATTCTAGGAAGAATTAAGAGCTCTTGGCTTTGGGCATGTCAGGTATCAACTGAGTCTATTCCAGACTTTTTCTTCAATCTATATTTGTTTCCTCAGTGGTATACTAAGAGCTTTGAACTAGAGAATCCCTAAATGTTACTTCCAACAATATTGTTTGGTGACTCTTGAAATACACTATAATTCATCTGGTTTAAAATTAGGAGTCCAAACTCAGTGTTTCTGTCCTGAGTCTCCTAATGAAGGGCATTTTCCTGTCTTGCTTTCTGGTTAACCATCCTGCCCTCCTAGGTCTCTGGCTGAAATAGGAAGCTTTCATTACGGTGTGGCTTCATCTCAACTCCCGAGTGGAGCTTTGGCTGGGTGGATCTGTGTTAATGAAGGCATTATGGTGATATGTATTATTGTGCGTATATATAAAAATGGTAGAGACTATGCCCTTTTCCTCCTCTCAGGGAATAAAATATAATAAAGGTTTAACTGATGGAGAAAAATATTTGTAAAGTATTTATAGAGAAAATGTAATTGGAAAACAGATCATAGTTTTTAATAAAAGCAAAACATTGAAATTTGAGAGGAAAATAGCTTTTTTTTAAATATTACAGAATTATTGTGATCTCTTAGAATAAACACTACAGTATATCTAAAGTTTTTACTAATAAGCATATTTATTTTCATGTCTTCCAAACTTAAAATCCATTTGTTATTTTGTTCATTCAATAAATATTAATGAAGCACCTCATTCTAGACCCTGGAGATAAATGGTGATTAAGACAGTTCAGATTCCTGTTCTCATAAACAAGAAAATAGCAGATAGGAATACATGCTATGCAGAAAGTTATGAGGATGATGTGCTCAGTTGTGACTTGAGGCATTAAAAATGGACGGTCAGGATAAATTACTCTTAGGAGGAGACCTCTCAGTTTGTATTGCGTGAAAAGAAGGAAGAGATCAGGGAGAGGAGCATTCAAAGCAGAGGGCAGGCCTAGAGAAATAGTCTAAGAATATTTAAGGAACAGAAAGAAGCCTGATGTGGCTACAGTCAAGCGAATGTAGGGAAGGTAGCACAGAATGAATGAAATAAGTTGATCATATCATGGAAGACTGTAGGTCAGGGCAAGGAAAGTGGGTTTTATTCTAAACCTTTGAAAGGTTTCTAACATGTAGAAACTCAAAAAATCTTTATTGAATTAGCAGGTGCAGCTCACTACACTATATTCTATACTAGGAAAAGCCAAGATGTCTAAGTTAAGCTTCTTTCCTTAAATTACAGCTCAGTAATAACAGAAAATGAAAAAAGTTTCCAGATTATAGATTGTGTAGTTGTTCTTAACACAATATCAGCTATCTATATAATAATGGACTAGTAATTTTAAATCATCATTACCTTTTACCTGTTCGTGGTAGACGTTTTTTTGACCTAGACATTTAAAATAGTATGAACTTTAAAATAGTAGCATGTCTTAACTGTACCTTTCCTTTTTGCATTTCTTCTGGGTCCAACCGACAGTGTTTACTGGCCCTTGTTCGTCCTGGTATTTCACGCCATCTCTCCCATTCCCCATTTCATTGCCAAAAGAGCAACGTACGACTCTGACGCAACCAGCAGTGCCTGTCGTGAACTGGCATATTTTTTCACTACTGGAATCGTTGTTTCTGCCTTTGGATTTCCTGTTATTCTTGCACGTGTGGCTGTGGTAAGTGTTGTTCTCTGTTGTTTTGCCCAATTGTCACTGAGTATACTTCAAAGACCTGTGTCTGGGACCACAGTTTTATTTTCACTGTTTAGACTCAAAGCAGAGGCATTCTTAGTTTCTCTAGTCTGCATTTTAGGTCTACCTATCACTATCTTTGTTACCAGAGAATGCGTCCCCCCTCAGCGCTGTGTCCAGGTTCTTGGCATCCTGAATAAAGAATTGAGCTAGACACTGAAGTACAGGGTGACAGAAAAGTTTATTAGCAGTAGAAGCAGTAAAAGTACACTTCCAAGAGGTAGAAGCGGGCCTGAGCAAGAAGAGATGGCTCAAAATCCCTGATCCTTGGAGCCTGGGGAGAGGGGAGTTTATTCTTTTTTCTCAGAAAGGGGTTACACCTTTCTGGGTGTGGGGCCTTGATTGGCAGGGGGCCATTACATCACCTTTTCCAACTGCGCATGTTCCTTCCTAGAATGCACACAGAAAAACCCATGAGGAGTAGGAGGGCTCCAAGCCTTAATGGCCATTTTATTATAATTACATTACCATGAGGGAGGGTAGGGGTCAGGCAAGGGCAAGGGCTCCAAAAGCCAGCTAATTCTGGTTGGGGTCTTATCTCCCTTTTCGGGAGGTTTTGGCAGAAAGATTCATCCAGGTGCTGGGCCTGTGTGGCCCCTGGGGACTGGACACAGGTAGTGTGAATCACTACTGATTATATTACCTCCTGTGGTTGCTTAATCTGGGACAGGGTCTCCTGGAAGTGTGGTAACTATCCTGGCAATGTGAGCTCTATGGGAGGGGTCCCAAGATCCCCCTATTCTAGCTGCCTACCTGCTCTTCTCTTGAGAGATGTGATCCCCACAAATCTCTGGGAAGCTGAGGAGCTGAAGGTCTCTTCTGTATATACTTCCTGCTAAGTGTGGTCCTTGTCCCTGCCTGTTGAGGAGTCACAGAATTCTCACCCTAATTGGGCTAAGAGGGAGGGGTCTCAAGAGCTGCCTCAAAGACAGTGTTGACTTCTTTGATTGGGATGGCCTGGAAGCCTCACTGGGGTATAATTCATATGCTGATGGTCCCTAGATGAGGAGAGACAGATTTAGTTAATAAATTTGAAAGCATTGACCCAAAAAGCAGACTTCAAAGCCATCGAAGCTCTATTTGATCTTGCAGCTGGTTAGTCATGGGCTGTTATCTGCCCAGGAGTTGAGGCTGGAAGTCTTGGTCACAGGCTCCAGGATAATTAGGTTGATGTCTGGCAGATACACATTCCAGGATGATTAACTAAGGCTGGAGACAGGGCACATTTTGGGAATACACTTAGCAAATGTTATTCATAAGTTCTAGAAACAAATAAGAAATAGTGGGGAAGCCGGGATGGCTCAGTGGGTTAAGTGCTCACTTTGCAGCCCTGGGGACCGAGGATCAAATCCCGGCCCCGGCCCGTGTGGCCCCGTGTGGACCCATATGCTGAACTGGGGGGTTCCCCCAGTTTGGTTCTCACCGGGGTGAGTCCCTGGCCCAATTCCTGCCCAGTGCAACCCCGTGCCCACCTGTGGAAAGAAACTATGTGGAAAAACCAATGATGTGCAACTATGGAGACTGTTCTGGGCCTTCCCCCTTCTCTCTATCTCTGTCTCTATATCTCTCTCTGTCAAAACAATAAAAAAACAAATCTTAAAGAAAGAAGAAATAGTAAAACTGGGGAGCTGATGAACTAAGGACAAGGAGACTAGAAATTTCTATAATGGGGGTGGGGTGGGGGGCTCCTTCATCTGGCCCATATCATCTTGGCCATGTTTCCAGAATGCGTTTTGTTTCTTATGACTTTTAGTCAGACCAAATGATTTGTTTTTTTCTACTTTAAGCAATTTTTTAAATTGTTCTCAAATCCTTGTCTCTTACCTTAGGGCAATCCACAGACTACAAGAGCAATACTTTTCTAGTTCCAAAATGAACATCTAAAAGGGTTCTGATTACCCAAGTCAATGTGTATGGGGGTCTTCCCCCACACAACCAATGAGCTGTCGCCAGCACCAGCTGGGTATCCTAACAATTCAGCTGAATTCTGACAGAGATAACATCAGATCCCACAATTTAACTTCTCAGTCCCCTCATCTCAGATGCCGGTTGAAGGTCCATGTGTTATTGTGCTTCTGACAGACTAGCTATAGATCAGAGCTTCCTATGACCCTTTCTTGGGTTTGATTAAATTGCTCACAGAACTTGGGAAACAGGTTTACTCACTAGGTGGCCAGTTTATTATAAAAGGGTATATAACTCAGGCGCAGCCAGAGGGAAGAGACATGTATAAGTTAACGTCTGGGGAAAGGGTACGGAGCTTCTAGGTCCTCTCTGAGCACACTGCTCTCCCCAAATCACCAAGTTGCCAACCCAGAGTTCTCCATATTCCATCCTTTTGTGTTTTTATGGAGGTTTCATTACATAGCCATGATTGATCAAATCATTGGCTTTTGGTGATTGATTCACTCTCTAACTCCTCTTTCCTTCCTCAAAGGTCAGGATGTGGGACTGAAAGTTTCAAGCCTTTAATTACATGGTTGGCTTCTCTGGTAACTATCCCTCATCTTTAGGTGCTTTCCAAAAGTCTCTTCATTAACACATAACAAAGGCAACCTTTATCATTTTTATCACTTGGGAAATTCAAGTGTTTTAGGAGCTCTGTGCCAAAAAGGAGAGCAAGACCGAAATAAATATTTCACAATAAACATAAGTTGAGGGACAACTATACAAGGGGGGAGGGGGGCAAAAAAACTGGAATTATCTTCTGGAGGGTGAGCCCCTTGTAGTACAAGCTTCCCCTTCTAGGTGAGTGTTCTAGGAGCCCATCTGCATCTGTGTACCAGCTGGTGATGTGAGAGGCTGCATTCTGCTTCAGTGAATTTTTTTGGAGACTCTTCTAATGCGTTTGCCCATTTAATGATGGGTGATTTACATGAATAACATGCAGCATGGCAACGCATCTGCCCACACCATGCTGCATATTCAGCAGTTTTTGACGCAAAAAAACCCCAGAAAACCTGGCATGGCCCCCTGCCCTACCCTCCCTATTCACTCCATCTCACCCAGGCAAGTGTTTTTTTGTTTCCTGGGATGAAAAAAGTCCTCAAAGGGAAATGTTTTGCTGATGTGGAAGAGGTGAAACAAAAAAGACAGAAGCCCTAAAAGGCATCAAAATTTATGAGTTCAAAAACTGTTTTGAGCAGTAGAAAATGTATCTCGATAGGTATATTTCTATCCAATGGAGAGTACTTTGAAGGTGACTGAAGTTTAAACATCTAAGAATAAATACACAATGTTTAATAAATAAATTTCATCTTTTGGGAGTCTCCCCTTATGTAGCTCCTAGAAGATGCAGTGAATAAGATGACATCTTTATATCCAATGTAAAAACCTTTTGTCTCCAAAATACAAATTGTGGGTATAATTTATTCTGTTCTTTGCCATTCACTGTCTTCATACTATTTACTTTTATTCCTCCCAATTAACATATTGTTTCAATTTCATGAAACTCTTATTTGGGTCATTGAATATTAGATATGCACAAGTCTTATTTATTCATTTAGTAAATATCTTTAGAACGCTTGTTATTTGTAAGACACCAGGAATAAGAGGCAGATACTGTCTCTGTTCCCAGAGAGCACAGAAAGTAGCCTAATGGGTAAGTATACAATAAATATACTACCGTATTTTCTGGTGTATAAGACGACCCCCTAATTTTACAGTTAAAACATAGGTTTAGGCCTATATTCGCTGTATAAGACTACCCCCCAAGGCTGTAGTCTTATACAGCGAATATAGGTCTAAACCTATGTTTTAACTGTAAAATTAGGGGGTCGTCTTATACGCCCGGTCGTCTTATACGCCAGAAAATACGGTATATGTGATAATTAAAACCTGATCAGAATGGCTTTGGAACTAGAGAAATTCCAGCTGGCATTTGATGTGGTTCTGATAAATAGGATTTTGATTAAAGTAGGAAAGGTTATTAAATGGAATGTCACCGAAGTATGAAAATGCAATATTGCCGAATAAAGAGTAGCAGTCCTATATGATGCAGTAAAAAGGAGTAGTTGAGATTGAGAATAGAAAGGATGAAGCCTGACCTGGGAAGGGTCTTAAGTGCCACACCAGTTTGAATTCCATCTAGATAATGGAGAAGCATTGATGGTTTTTGAATGCAAGTCTTATGCCTCAGACTAAATACTTTTAAATTGTGCTCTAAAGGTTTCTATTCTTACCCTTCTATACTGCATCACATTATATGAAGAAACTTTTATGTTTTCCATTGGTTAAATTATAACAAAAAATGCCCACTAGAGGGTACTCTCATCCCCAACTGTGCTTCTAAAATCATTTGTGACTCCTGAAAGCTGTTTTCATTTGTGTACAGATTGTTATTTAAAGTCTGTTTTGCTTAGGAAAGAAACAAACCAATCCATAACTCTCCAATTGCTTTTTTCACAAAAGAAGGCAATGTGCACTGAACTTTCAGTACCCAGTGCTGTAAGTGGTCCCATTATAATCTGCCGCATGATTTTGCTTGAGGCAATCATTGTCTAATGAAAACAAGTAGAGAAATATGTCTAATGGGGAAAATGTTAAGGATGATACTAGACTTAATTAACAAGTATCACAAAACAATTAGACTACTGAATAGTTCACTGTCTCCTGCCTGTTACAGTAAGCCTTTTAGCAGTTTCATGTAATATTTCATTGGATGTTTCTAGTGCAGAAAACAACAGATTTGTGAAGAGGACAATAGGAAGAAAGTCAAGATTTAATCTTCTTTTCTTGTGTTTCAGATCAAATGGGGAGCCTGTGGCCTTGTGCTGGCAGGCAATGCAGTCATTTTCCTTACAATTCAAGGTTTTTTCCTTATATTTGGAAGAGGAGATGATTTTAGCTGGGAGCAGTGGTAGCCCTTTATTCTGATAACATTCATTTAATTTCTTAAAATTCATATTATATGTATGTGCACATGTGGCCTTTAACTATGAAATTCAGTATGCTGTGGTTTTTTTTATACCTTTATATCATGTTCACTTTAAGGAGAACTACCTGAGAGAAGATTGCTTTTGTTCCTAGCAAATAGACCACTCCATTTACTCAAGTTGAATTGTCATTTGGCTGTTCATATAGTCATGGTGCTCTCAGAAAATATATTAACACTGTCTTGTAGACAGCTGTTCGCATATGCAATGTGTGTACACCATTTGCCTAGGGATGTGCTTGGATAGGAGCAGGTCTCAGTTCTGCTCAGGACGTGCAAGGTATACTTGTGGCCCAGAGAGAGACATAGGTGGCTCCCTCTTTGTGTGGTAGACCTTTGCTTCTCAAAGTGTGGTCCATAGACCAAGAGCATGAGCATCTCTTAGGAGCTTATCACAAATGCAGAATCTGAGACCCAGACAATACATTTTGATGAGATCCCAAGTGAATCGCATGAGAAATGCTGTCATAGTGGAAAGCATTACACATAGCTTCCTTTCCTTCCCCTTGGCTGAACCATGTAACCTCTCTGGGTTTCAGCTGCTCATTTGTAAAAAATTGTTTCATCTGTTCTCATGTTGAAGCCTAGTTCAGATTGTCTTTGGTTTTTGTGATGTCCAATCTGTAAGATACAGGCTCTTTCTGATATGTATGCATCGTCTCAGTAGGTAACAGCTATGCCTTCACTCTGGCTGAAAGGCAGTGGTTGTCTCACAGTACTGGGGGCAGGTGTGTGTGTGTGCGTGTGCGTGCGCGTGCGCAATAAGCCAGAGCCCACTGGGAGGCAGGGGAAAAAGGCCAGGCTGGAACCACCCCTCCTTTAGCAGGCTGGGGAAGAATAAACAGATAATTCTGCTTTAATTTCCCTTTATAGTCTGTTCTGTCCCGTTCCTTTCCTGAGCTGTGCCCCTGCCCCCAACACACACACCCACCCACCCACCACCACCACCACCACCACCACCACCAGTTCTGATTTGCCTTACTCTTTCATGATTCTGATGTCTCCTTTCTATAGACCCATGAACCAAGTAAGCAAGCAGAGGGGGAGCTGCTTAATTCTGCTTACATGTTGATCTACTTATTGTCTTCCATGTCCTGTAGGACTTTATATATATGTCTATATAAAACACTTTTGCCATTTTTAAATCAGTCATTAGGAATACATGTCATGGTAGATCCTGTAATCACAGTTTTTCTAATTAAGATTTTATGTCCAAGACCTATTGAGAAAGGGAGATATGGGAAATAGAACCACTTGATGAGAATACAAACAGTAATTTTAAAGCATTGTTAATGTGTGATAACTGACATCCATTCAAAACACTGAACCCTTGAAGTTTGTAATCGGAGTAATGAGCACACCTCTCCATAGTCTGGAACGATGCTGGGACCCGGAGAAGACAAAAGCAACACCTGACAGGACAGTGTGCAAAGTTATATTGACCTTGTGCATGATTTTATGTTTTCAATGGTATGTGTACATGCGTACATGTTGAATGTTAAAGTTGTTACTTCCAATATTTATATTAGAAGAATTATGTAGACACTAATTTTAACCAGCATTTTTAATAACACTTGCACTTATTGTATTGCAATAAATTTCACTTTAACACAAAAGTTTAATTTTAAAAGTCTTTATTGTGATGTAGCTTTACTTAAAAGATAACAAAAAAATGAGAATTTCTTGATATTCTGAAATGGGAAATTTCAAGCAATAATCTGTCCTGCAATAGAATAATAGCAATAAAGTTTAAGGTTCCATTTTGAATGTCTAGTTCGTTTGTAATAGCCTTTTCCTTAGATGGGGATAGTGTTTAATTTATACTATCTTTTGCAAAAAATGTCTTTGTTGCTTATACACATTTCAGATAATCAAGGTAGCCTTCATGTGTAGCCTTTAATCATTGCCTCTTGATTGTATTTCCAGAATAATATAAAGTACTTGCATATAGAATATTTGTAGCTATTCCCTAATAATGGAATGACTTGTTGAAATGATAAATGATTGAATTTGCTATGTGTTTGAAAACAAGACATTTGTTTTAAAGTGCCTGTGTTTCAATTAAGTAATACATACCAATAGGAAGGAAATATTGCTATATATGAATGTACAATACAAAAGTTTCATTTTGGTGACAAACATCTTCCTTACAAAATTTTCATTTTTTTCTATATACTATAAAATATATTTTGGAAATTCAAAACACAATGATTACATTCTAAAACTGAGATTACCCATTAAAAATTGCCTCCAAGTAAGTAAGCTTATGAAGGGATTCTCTGTTACTTTCCAAACAACTAGTTTACAGATAGATTTTGAAACACTTTTTTTCACAGAAACAATATTATGTATTGGTGATTGAGTTCCCAGGCCAAGCCTTTGGTGGCAGACTAAACCCTAATTAATGTAGCTGACCTGTAGTACTCAAGGTACCTGCTTGAGATTTGGGTCTTTGAAACAGGGTAGTGTGAACAGTGGTCACCTCTTTTCCAAAGAACAAGGTCTTTCTTACTTCAGTTTTTGTAACCTTTTCATCCCCTAATGTCCTTGGGGTCCAGGCACACACCTGTGAGGTTTGCTGGCCTCCTCTCCTAGGGGCCCTCCTCCTAGCCCACCCCACCTTCTAAGTGAGCCTCTTCATATTCCAAAACCACCCACCTTAGTACTCCTACCATTCAGTTTTCTTAGTATCGCTGATACCATGTGGTGACAAGAAAGCAGTCTGGTTAAACTTCTTCCCAGGAAGAATGAGTGGCTTGGGATCATCTTTCCCACATCTTAAACTCACCAGTATTGAATCGTGCACTCATCATACCGTGCTGCAGCTGCATTTTTTCAAGGGCATGCCTCAGAGCCCAGTGAATTCCACAGAAAATGGCAATGTTCCAAAGTAAAGTGGAAAAAGCATTCCAGTAGTTTATAGGAAAGGATGATACTATCTTAGAATGGGGGCAACCCTGCTGTATCCTTCCTCAGTGAGTTTTCAGCTGGCCCTACTTTTCAGTTGTTGCTTTTCCTCCACTTACATGAATCCACAGATTTCTCATATAGTCTCTAGAAATCTTTGCCTTTGAGCTGTCTTCTTGATGAAGACGCTTTAGAATGTAGCTGAAATGTTTCATTAAAAACATTTTATTAAAAACATTCCTTATACTCTCAGGGATAGCTAGAATAGGAAAGACAATAACTTGTTAACAAGGATATGGGAAATTTGAGCCTTCATAAATTGCTGGTGGGAATGTAAAATGGCAGTTCCTCAAAATGTTTAACGTTGAGTTACCATATGGCCCACAAATTTTATTCCTAAGCATATACCCAAGAGAGATGAAAACATACATCACACAAAAACTTGTAAATGAATGTTCATATCAACATTATTCATAATAGCCAAAAAGTGGACACAATTCAAATGTCCAACTGCTGAATGAAAGAGCTGAAGTACTGATCCATGTTGTGACATGGAACCTTGAAAACATTATATTAAGTGAAAAAAGGCCAATTATAAAAGCACACATTGTATACCATTTATCTAAAGTATCCAGAGTAAACAAATCTATAGAAAGTGTGGCTACATGTGGTTTCCAGGCACTGAGGGAAAGGGAAGTGAGGTATGATGCTAATGGGTACAGAGTTTCTTGGGGATGATGAAAATGTTTTGGAATTAGTGATGATGGTTGCACAACTCTTAGATATGCTAAAAGGCATTGGTTGGACTGTTCACTTTAAAAGGGTGAATTGTATGTGAATGTGAATTTCATTTCAATAAAACAAAGTCAAGCAAAGTATAACAACTGAAATGTCTAAGTGATGTGGTACAAACTTGCCATGAGTGATGAAATTACTGTCAGTTGTGATGTTTGCGGAACTCTGTGACTACTAAAAACCATTGAATTGTATACTTTAAATGTGAATTTTATGGTATGTTGATTTATATCAATAAATCTGCAAAACAATGAATGAAAGAATGAAATCTGTCTGAATGACAAAAAAGTATATCAGTGATTCAGGTTTGTAGAACAATATCTTCAGGAGTCCAGCCAATACCAAAATCACATTTTGAGAGTGTTTTAATTTACCTGAAATGTCATTTTTCTTGCTTTTGTAATATTTTATTTCTCAGATTTTTTAAAGATTTATTTTATTGTTGGACAGAGAGACAGAGACAGGGAGAAGTGGGAGGGTCCAGAGTAGTCCCCACAGCTGTATATCATTAGTTGTCAACATAGTTTCATTTCACACAGGTGGATGTGGGGCTGTGTGGGGTGGGAACCGAACTGGGGGCCTCCCGCATGTGAAGTATGCCCAGTTCAGCATATGGGTCTACATGGGCTGGGGCTGGGACTTGATCCCCGGACCCTGCAGCTGCAAGGCAAGCACTCAAAGGAGCCATCCTGGCATCCCCTCAGATTTTTTTAATTCAAAAATTTATTTAACACTTTTGTTAGGAAGATCCCAAAATTGTGTGTCAGGTCCACAAAATCTAAGGTTCCTGGCCATAGCAGTGATCAAAGACAAAATCATTTGCCCTATAGATCTTATATTTCAGGAGAAGAAAAATAAACTAGATAAAAAATAATATTGAATGTTAATTGTAATAGAAAAATAAAGTAAAAAAATTACATGATATGATAGGTGACATTGAGGGTAAGTATATAGTAGGGACGGGGATAATTAGCATATTAGGCATTACAACTTTAGGTAGGGTGGCCATGTGAAGAAGTTATTTGAGTTCAGACCCAAAAGATGTGACAAAGAGCTATGTGAATTTCTGAGGGAAGTATCCATCTTTACAAACATCCTTAATTAGTTCTGTAAGATGTGTTTCTAGTAGAGTAAAGGTGGGTTGAAGAGTATACAGATTCTCATGGTGCCAAAACATCTTGCTCAACAGTTCTTGAGAATGCTCCTTCCCTATCAAAATGTTTTCTTATTTTAAAAGAATTACTAATTCAGAAAAACACCCAATTGTTATTTTCAATTAAATATATGTTTAAAAAATAATGTTAATTTTTTAATACTTTTTTCTTTATCTCTTTTCTGAATTGCCTACATTTTTTTAGGGTGTTTATTTTTATTGAATTGGAAGAGTTCTTTTCATATTAAAATTCTAAGAATTGTTTTTTATATTTTGCAAATAAATACATTTGTATCAGATAATATGGTAGCAAAAAGTAATCCTGTTATTTTTAAATGTAATTTTCTACCTACAGAATTTTCTGCATTTTCTGTAGCCTAATATATTAGTTTTCACCCCCAAATCTGAAATTATATGTATTCTTAGAAAGGTAGTCTCTATTCCAAGAGAAGACAAATACATTCTAGAGCATTTATAGGTTTATTAAAAACACATTTCTTTTTAATTCACCTAGAATTTACTTGGGTAAATGATATCAGGCATCTCAATAGTAAACTGGTTAAACAATTTGTTAAATTTCAAATATTACCTTTAACACATGCGGTCTGTCTGGAAAGTATCCAGCCATGTAACTGTTCTTGTTATATTGACAATGGCTGGATTTTTTCTGGACAGCCTTTCCATAGTAAAAATTTATATCCACGTAGTTTATTTCTGGATTTTTTCTTTTGTTTTCTTTTTTTTTAATGTATTGCTGAATCAAAACTACATTAAAAAAACATATACTATCATAATGCGCTTTTTAAATTTGATAGAACATCTCCACTGATTTCTTTGTTTAAAAAATATTCCAACTAGCATTTTATAGCTTGAGAAATAAAAATGTATAAACGAAACAGCTCTTAATCTAGGGAGTGAAGTTATGTGCTAGGTAGGACTCTGGCCAGGTTCTGGTCACTGATAAAGAAGAGATGGTTGAGTTGGAGAGTCAAGTGGCTGCATGGATGGATGAGGCAGTAGCCACCGGTGCCTGGGTTTTAGCGACTGTTAACTTTGAGGACTAATACAGGCAATGTCAGGAATTTTTTTTTTCTTTTTCTGTTTTTCTAAATACATCTTTTCATTACCTGACACTTTCCTCATGCAGGTTGGAAGCTGCTGACACCAGTCAGTTCTTACGGACTTTTTTATTCAAAACCGAATCTAGGATGACAGACCTCACTGTTTTTAAGATAACCACAGTGATTATCCAGGTACTCAGAAGCTTTTAGAGAACTGTTGAATCTCATGTTATTTTTGGGCTACAGTAGCAATTAGAAGTGTTTTATTTAGCTCACAGGTTTCATCAGGTGAAATTGATTTTGGTTCAGATTTCTTTTCTTGGAGTGAGAAATGTTTTAATCGGGTAAAATACAGTTAACACATACTTCAAATATGAAATGGCAACTTAATTGATAAGGAGTTTCTTAGAGAAGGGTGTAGTACGATTAATAGCTTTAGCTAATAGTATACTTACTTTGTTCAAAAAGATTAGATTGTGACCTATATTTTAGCCTCTGTGTTTAGTCCTTGGCAAGTTAGGACTATGTGGTGTCTAATAAAAGGTTGTTTTGCCTCTTTCAACACAATGAGAAATTCTCGCTTTTCTTTGCAGCTTACTTGGGTGTGATACAGCAATATGGAAATAAAGAGTGAGCTGATAACTGAATTATATTAACTCACAGGTAGACTAGTGTGTGCGTGTGTGTGTTTGTGTGTGTGTGTGTGTACTCACATAGGCTGTTCAGAAAGTATTCAGCCATGTCGTAATATGAAAAACAGGCATGCATGGCTGGATTTTTTCTGGACAGCACATATACATGCTTTGTTCTACTATCTTGTTAATACTGTTTTAAAAATGGAATGCTTAGGTTCATTCTTCATAAATTGTTTAAAAGCTTCTACAATTCTTTTCTGCCCTCTACTTTTCTATTAAGGTTGGACCTTGGATATGCAAGTATGATACTTTAGTGGAAATGCTAAGGCAAAAAATAAATAAGGGAAAGGATAGAGAGAGATAAAGTGCATGAGTGTGTGTGGGGGTGTGGACAGATGATAATGGTTTACATTTAAGATACAATGGCCAGAAAAGACTTGCTTAGAAGATGACATTTGAAGGAAGTTAAGGAAGATATGTGCAGTTATGGGGGTGACAGTGGGGGATGGTGATCCTAGAGGAGGAATGAGCAGGTGGAAAGAGCCGTTGGTGGAGCATGCCTGGTAGCTAGCAAGCAGCATTCAAGGAAGAGTGGAGGAGAGAGAGCGTATATAGGGGCTAGACAGATCCTGTGGTGCTTATATATAGGTTATAAGGACTTTGACTTGTTTAGTGACACGAAACCATTAGCGGGATTTGAATAAGACTAGTGATATGACTTAGCTCTGAGTAGGGTTTTTTAAATCATGTTTTAATTAAAACTATTTTATAGAGAAAAAGAGGGATTTTTTTTTCTTTTCCAAATGAACTGTGTTTGTCTTTGGAAAGAAGGATAAAAGAGACCAACAAGCCCCAGAAAACAAATAAATGCATTTTGTTCAGGGACAGAAGCAAAGAGGGTGAATCACAGTCACACAATCAGTTATGTCCGAAGTACTCAGGAAATGGCTCGGTCCCTAATTAATCATTCCATGTTGTTAAACTCTGTGGAGATAAATTTAGCTGGCAGTAAGTGGAATGAGATGAGTTCTCATGAAAACATGTTTTCAGTGAAGTTGGCAAAGAACACTGTGTAGAACCAAAATAACTTCAAAAACTATGTTCTAATACTGTTGCATTTTGTGTGCCACATCCCCAGCAGTGACCAGTTGGGATGTCTGTCCCAGAGGCATGAGGACTGAGGCTGCTTTAGTATTTGATATAGCAGAAAGGGTGAGATAGTGAGGTGGGGGAGGGAGAGTCCTGACCCATACAGATGCTTTGATGTTACTGCTCCCTCATGGTGATTCTAGTAGCTGACTTTAATGTAATTGAGGCACATTTGCTGTCAGGGCTCACACTTGGTTAAATTTAAACTATCAGTAAAAGGAAAGTGATTTCTAAGTATTAGCCCTTGGACTGCATTTATTGAATTCATTTAACGATCAGGGGGAAAGTTGCTCTTTTAATGGTTGACAGCACAATTCTTCTGAGGAGAAAATGGTTTTTTGTTTATTTAAACTCAGAGAAGCCACTTGAGCATCTCCCAGGTTGCATAGTAAAGCAAGAGGGATTTTGGCTTTGCTTCAGAATGAGGAGTGAGTGGATGTGTGGTTGGGCATAGGAAGGTGCACCAGAGGAAGAGGCCAGGGGAAGGAGGGAGAAATCCTGGCTAGAAGGGCTGGGGCCTGAGGCTAAATCATGCCAGTGAGACACTGCTTTGAGGATGACAGGCCCAAGGACTCTGGAGAACAACGAGTTGTTCGCTGGGCAGGAGTGTAACCCTCCTAGCTTCCCTACTGTCACTACTTCCCTTGTCCATATTCTCTTTCATGCCTGTGTCACAGTGTTCTTGACTGTGGTATTCCAGTATATCCAGTGCGTGTGTGTGTGTGTTGTGTGTGTGTGTTGGGGGGAGGGGGGTTTGAAGAAAAGAATGATGGCAGGTTGGAGTTAATGTGGGCTAAGAGAGAGGGGGAGAGCTGTGGTGTGAATCACAGCGCAAAGATAAAGAATTCAGAGTAAAATGGACAAAAAGGCAAATGGAAGAAATGTAAGGCACCCCAAATGCCTCAGAAATACAATGTTTGTTGGAGAGGACTCTGGTATATGTGACTAAGACTTGGAGGGGTTCAGAATAGGCCTCCCAAAGATGTGCCACTTTGGCATGTGAATTGCCTTGAGCTGAAAGCAACGGAGACCCTGCCTTCAGCTCAAAACTTTTACCTCTGTCCTTTAAAGGAATTAAATTAGGAGCCTTGTCCATAATGAGTCTTTAACAGAGATAACTTTTATGACCTATCTAGAGAGCAAGACAGGCATCAATTACTGCTCTGTTTTTTCTGTGAATGACTTTCTTCCCCTCTGAAACTCCAAGGCAACTTATTACCTCATTCTTAGTTGAGAATGTCCTATATACCTTATTTTCCCTTTCTGTCTATGTCTCTGATGTATGTGGAATTCCCAGATGCACATATGCAATTAAATTTGGTTATTTCTCTTGTTAATCTCATGTAGATTTAATTATTAATGTTTGAGTAGCCAAAAGAACTTTGAAGGGTAGAAGAAAGTTTTTTACTACCCCATAGATTTAATCTTGTTCTGTTTTGTAGCTATAAGATAGAAAGGTAGTTCTTATCTTTCTTTTTTTAAATATATTTTAATTTATTTATTTTTATTTTTGACAGAGAGAGAGAGAGAGATACAGAGACAGAGACAGAGAGAGAACTGAACTGGGGGAGCTCCCAGTGCAGCATATGGTTCCGCACGGGCCTGGGCCGGGATTTGATCCCTGGTCCTCGGCGCTGCAAAGTGAGCACTTAACCCACTGAGCCATCCCGGCTTCCCCAGTTCTTATCTTTCTGAGGTGATGATCCTTTGGCTATATTGGTGTATTGGTAGCTAGCACTTCACTACCTTCAAGGATTTGTGACTCTTGACTTGAAAGAAATTATTATGTGAAAAATGTTGCTTAAAAATTTTATGAAATTTAAAATGCTCATCAACATTACAATGGATCAGTAAATTGAATGATCTATAACCACATGCACACATCTGACTGAATCTCACAAACATAACGTAGAATAAATGAAACCAAATGGGTTCATATGGAATGATTTCATTTACAGACAGCACAAGAATAGGCAAAACTAACCCTATAGTAGGAGAGTATGATGGGGCTCCTGAAATCCATCCCTTATTGGGTGTATCGTTGGTGAGTAAGTTCTTTCCTGTGGTAGGTTGTCTTTTGGTTTTGTTGATGGTTTCCTTTGCTGTGCAAAAAATTTTAGTTTGATGTAGTCCCATTTGTTTATTTTTTTTTCTTTTGTTTCCTTTGCCCAAGGAGATGTATCAGTAAAAATATTACTAAGAGCAATGTCAGATAGTTTACTGCATGTTTTCTTGTACAAGTTTTATGGTTTTGGGTCTTACATTACGTCTTTAGTCCATTTGAGTTTATTCTTTTCTTTAAAGATTTATTTTATTGCTTTTGACAGAGACAGAGAGAGACAGAGAGAAGGGGGAGGGTCCAGAGCAGTCTCCATAGTTGTATGTCATCAGTTGTTTTCAGCATTGTTTCATTCCACACAGGTGGGCGTAGGCTGAGCAGGGTGGGAACTGGGCTGGGGCCTCCCACATGGCATGGGAGGCACACCCTCCTTGAGCCAGGGGCCAAACTGGGGGGCGAGAACTGAACTGGGGGCCTCCTGCATGGGAAGCACACCCCAGTTTAGCATATAGGTCTGCATGGGTTGGGGCCAGAATTCGATCCTCGGTCCTTGGGGCTGCAAAGCGAGCACTTAACCTGCTAAGCCATTCCGGCTTTCCTGTGAGTTTATTCTTGTATATGGTGTAAGAAGGTGATCCAGTTTAAAAAAAATTTTTTTTTTTTATGTATCTGTCCATTTTTTCCAACACCAATTATTGAATAGACTGTCTTTACCCCATTGTATATTCTTGCCTAATGTCATAGATTAAATGACCATATAGGTGTGGGTTTATTTTTGGGATCTCTGTTCTGTTCCATTGTCCAGTACCATGCTGTTTTGATTACTGTAGCCTTGTAGTTTAGTCTGATATCAGGTAGCGTGTTACTTCCAACTTTGTTCTTCTTTCTCAAGATTGCTGTGGCTATTCGAGGTCTTTTGTGGTTCCATATAAATTTTAGAATTATTTGTTCTAGTTCTGTGAAAAATGCAATTGATATTTTGATAATGATAGCATTAAATCTATACATTGCTTTAAATAGTATGGAAATTTTAACAATGTTAATACCTGTACTTCCTATCCATGAGCACAGTATATGCTTCCATTTATTTGTATATTCTTGAATTTCTTTCTTCAATGTCTTATAATTTTCTGAGTACAGGTCTTTTACCTTCCTGGTTAAATTTATTTGTATGTATTTTTTTTTTAATGCAATTGTAAATAAAATTGTTTTCTTGACTTCTCTTTCAGGCAGTTTGATATTGGTGTATAAAAATGCAACCAATTTCTGAATATTAATTTTGTATCCTGATATTTTATTGAATTCATTTATCAGTTCTAATAGTTTTTAGTATTATAGTATTTGCAAATAATAACAGTTTTACTTCTTCCTTTCTAATTTGGATGCATTTAATTAATTAATTTATTTATTATTTTTGTCTGATTGCTATGGCTAGGACTTCCAGTACTATGCTAAATAAAGTGGGTGAAAGTGGGCATCCTTGTCTTGTTCTTGAGCTGAAGGAGAATGCTTTAAACTTTTTCCCCATTAAGTATGATGCTAGCTATGGGTTTGTCATATATGACTTTTATTATGTTGCAGTATAAGTGTATTCCCACTTTGCTGATAGTTTTCATCATAAATGCATGCTGATATTGTCAAATACTTTTTTTTTGCATTAATTTATATGATCATATGATTTTTATCTTTTATTTAGTTTATGGGTTATATCACATTAATTGATTTGCAGATTTCAAACCAAACTTGCATCCCAGGAATAAATCTCACTTGATCATGGTGTATGTTATTGAGTAAGGCTTGCTAATATTTTGTTGAAAATTTTTGCATCTATGTTTATCAGCAATATTAGCCTATAATTTTCTTTTTTTGTAATGTCTTTGTCTGGTTTTCAAGTCAGGGTGATGATGGTGTTGTGAAACAAGCTTGAGAATCTTCTCTCTTGAATTTTTAAGAGTAGTTTGAGAAAGATAGGTGTTAACTCTTCTTTGAATGTTTTGTAAAATTTATCTGTGAAGCTATCTGGTCCAGGACTTTTGTTTGTTGGGAGTTTTTGATTATTTATTTGATATATTTTTTGTAGTTTCTCAGTTACTTATTTGAATTTGTAGTTTTTTGATTACTTATTTGGTTTTGTTTCTTCTTGATTCAGTTTTAAAAGATTGTATGTTTCTAGGAATTTATCCATTTCTTCCAGATTGTTTCATTTGCTGACGTATATTATTCATTGTATTTTCTTTTAAAAGAATTTTTTATTTTTATTGTTTTTAACAGGAAGGGAAAGAGAGAGAGAGAGACAGGCAGACAGACAGACAGACAGACAGAGACAGAGAGAGAGAGAGAGAGACAGAGAGAAGGGGGAGGGCCCAGGGCACTCTCCATAGTTGTACATCGGTCATTAGCTTTCAATGTAGTTTCACTCCACAGGTGGGTGTGGGGCTGCACAGGGCAGGAACAGGGCTGGGGGCCTCCCTCATGGGAGGCAGGCCCTCATAAGCTGGAGACCTCTCATGTGGGAAGCTTGCCCCCATGAGAACCAAACTGGGGCACACCTAGTTCAGCATATGGGACTGCATGGGCTGGGGCCAGGATACAATCCTTGGACCCCAGGGCTGCAAGATGAGTGCTCAACCATCTGAGCCATCCCAGCATCCCCCATAGTATTTTCTTATAATTCTCTTATTATTTCTGTGGTATCAGTTGTCACATTGCCTCTTTCATTTATGATTTTATATGTTTGAGTCCTCTTTGTTTCTTGATGTTTGGTTAAAGTTTTATCAATTTTGTTTATCTTAAAAGATGAGCTATTGATTTCATATATCTTCTGTACTGTTTTATTAGACTCTATTTCATTTATTTCCCTTGTGCTATTTATTATATCCTTCCTCTACTCACTTGGGTTTTGTTTGTTTTTCTTTTTCTAGTTCTTTTAGGTGTGAAGTTTGATTGTTTATTTGAGAATTTTCTTGTTTTTTGTTTGTTTGTTTTTAAGGTAATCCTGTATTGCTATGAATTTCCCCCTTTTTGGACTATTTTCACAATGTTTCATAGGTTTTGGGTTGTTGTTTTTTCATTTTTATTTGTCTCAAGGTATCTTTTGATTTTTTCTTTGATCTCTTTGTTGACCTATTTGCTATTTAGTAGCATGTTATTTAGCCCCTGTGTGTTTGTGTGTTTTTCAGTTTTCTTCTTGTAATTGATTTTCTAGTTTCATACTACTCTGGTCAGACAAGACATTTGATATGATCTCAGTCTTCTTAAATTTACTGTAACTTGTTCTATGGCATAACATGTGGTCTACATTGGAAAATATTCCACGTGCCCTTTAAAAGAATGTATATGTTGCTGCTTTGTGGTGACATTTTCTGAGAATGTCAATTAAATCCATATGGTCTTTATATATTTTGGTGTTCCTGCGTTGGGTGCATAAATGTTTACAAGGGTTATATTCTCTTGTTGGATTGATTCCTTTATCATTAAGTAATATCCTTCTTTGTCTCTTACTATAGGTTTTGTTTTAAGGTCTATTTTGTCTGATATTTTCACTGCACAGGTGGACATGGGTCTGCAAAGGGCAAGAACTGGTCCAGGGGCCTCCCTCATGGGAGGCACGCCCCCACGAGCTGGGAGCCTTCTACATGGAAGCATTCCTGGAGTGGTAGCCAAATTGGAGGCCTCCCACATGGGAAGCTCACCCCAGTGAGAACTGAACTGGGGGCATACCCCATTCAGCCAATGGGTCTACATGTGCTGGGGCTGGGATTTGATCCTCAGACCCCGGGGCTGCACGAAGAGCACTCAACCCACTGAGTCATCCCAGTATCCCCTGATATAAGTATTGTTACCTCAACTTTTTTTCTGTTTTCATTTGTATGAAGTATCTTTTTTTAATCCCTTTACTTTCAGTCTGTATAGCTTTCAATCTCAAGTGGGTTTCTTGTAGGCAACACATGTTTGGGTCTTATTATCTTATCCATCAGCTCCCCTATATCTTTTGATTGAGCATTTAATCCATTTACATTTGAAGTGATTAATGATAGATACATGGTTATTGCCATTTTATTATTCACATTTCTTACCCTCCTCTTCTTATTAAAGAAGTAACCTTTAACATTTTTTTGTAATATTGGTTTGTTTGTGAAGAACTCCTTTAACTGAGGAGAGCTTTGACAACTTGATATAACCCAAGACCTGAAATTTAGATGAAAAAAATTTAATAACTGAATCTATACTGAGACACAAATTAGGGTGATACTGGAGAGAAGGTCTTTCTGAGTGAGATTCTGGATGCTAGCTCTTTCACTTCCTGGAGTCACCATAGTAGTAGTACCTTCATTTATTCCTTCTCAAATGTTTTTCCTTTCTTTATGTAGATCTAAGTTTCTGACCTATATTCGTTTCCTTTTCCTTGAAGAACTACTTTTAACATTTCTTTCAAAACAGATCTCTAATACACTGATGTTTTCCTGTTTGGTTTCTTCATAGTACTCATAACTATTACATATTTTTTCCTTTACTGTGTTCTTTTGTCCCTTAACCACATAAGTCAAATGAGGGTAGGACCCTGATCCATATTACATAACCTACAATAAGAGTGCTTGGCATGTAGTAAGTTCTCAAAAAATAGTTGCTGAATGAATGAATGACCTTCATTTCATAGCTGAAGAGACTGAGGCTCAGAGAGATAAAGTAACTTCCCCCCAAACACATCCAACAAGTGTCAGAGTCAGGATTCATCTTATGTTTGCCTGGTAGGATCTTGAGAACAGAAAGAGAGCATTAAGTAAAAACTGAAAAATCTGAATAAAAGGCAAATTTGAGTGAATAATAATGTATTGATATCAATTTGCAATTGTCACAAATGAACTATAGTTATGTTAAATGTTAACAGAAAAAATTGAGTATGGGGTATATGGGAACAATCTTAGCAAATGTTATTATCTTTGCAAATTTTCTGTGAATCTAGAACTATTTTTAACAATTTACTAAAATAATGGATAGCTGAATAGGAGTAAATATTCCTGTCTTGCAAACCTGGAAAAAAAGAGAATTAGAGCAACATTCACACAGGCCTAGGACCTCGTTCTCTCTGGTGCGGGAGGAAGAACACAGCATTTGGGTGGGAGAAGGGCTGAGCCAAGTGAGGGTGTCTAGTCGGTTTCTGCTCTGCTCTCTCCTGGCTCAGATGCCATATTTTTCTGATATTTCAAAAGACCTTGGAAATCCAGGTTTAAAAAAATAATATGGAATAGTCTACTTTTTAAACATTGGGAACTATTTCAGGAAGTTTTTGTTAAACATGAAGCATACCCAAATGGAATCAAAGGAAATACTTATGTGGACGTGTTCCTCACACTGCCAGTTTGCCACTACTGTCTATAAACCTGGGCTCTGCTAACAAGGTGGGCCAATCTAGAGGAGCAGAGCTTTGTGTAGTGTAAAGCCTGGAGTTACTAAGTGTGCCCTGGTCTATGACAACAACAATCTGTGAGAGGAAATGTCTGAGCTTCTAGAAGGTTTGGAACAATGTAGAGAAAAGCCGGAGGGCATCAGTTGGTGAATGGCATGAACAAAGGCTGAGAGTTAGAACATCACAGGGTGTGTTTAGGGGGCTGGGTGATTGGAATAAGGGTTCACAAAAAGAATTTATTTGGGCTAGAAATTAGGTTGGAGATAGATTATGATGGGCCTGGGCCTTTGAACTTTATGCTGGTTGTAACAGATGACGCATCCCTAGGTTCTCTAATTTTTTTTTTTCTTTTTTCTTTTGACAGAGAGAAGGGGGAAGGCCCAGAGCATTCTGCATACTTGCATGTCATTAGTTTTCTACATAGTTTCATTCCACAAGTCGGTGTGGGGTTGCACAGGGCAGGAACCAGCTGGGGACCTCCCACATGGTAGGCACACCCCCACAAGCCAGGAGCCTCCCACATGGGAAACATGCCCTGGGGCGGGAGCCAGCCAGGCCTCCCACGTAGGAAGCTTGTCCAAGTGAGATCCGAACTGTGGGCACACCCCTCGTTCAGCATATGGGTCCACATGGGCCAGGGCTTGATCCTCGGACCATGGGGCTGCAAGACGAGCACTCAACCCATTGAGCCATCCCAGCGTCCCCCCTAGGTACTGTTGAAGGAATGCAGGGAAGAAACCAGGAGCTATACTGAGAAATTTGGCATTAATTTTGGACTTAGCCAGAAAGAAAGGCAGAGTAAATTAATATACTGACCCTAGTTTGAATAAGAGGTCAGGTAAGAGTGACCATTAATAACAATTAGTCAAAGAGTATGTATGCACCTGCCCTGGTGTAATTATTTGATACATACATAACCTTCCTAACTGGGCTAGACTGTCCTATCTGGGCCCAATAAAAACAGCTTCCACTGGCGTCCCAGCTTTATACTACTAAGCGAACACTATATCCCTTCTTATTCTTCAATTAGAGCCTCTTTTTTTTTTTTTTTAAGTTTATTTATTTTATTAATTTTTGACAGAGAGACAGAGAGACAGAGAGAGACAGACAGACAGACAGACAGACAGACAGACAGAACTGAACTGGGGGAGCTCCCAGTTCAGCATATGGTTCCGCATGGACTGGGCCTGGGATTCGATCCTCGTTCCCCGGCGCTGCAAAGTGAGCACTTTTACCCACTGAGCCATCCCGGCTTCCCCGTCTCTTTTTTTTTTTTAAAGAATTATTTTATTGATTTTTTTTTTTTTTAATATTATTATATTTTATTGTTAAATTTAATGGGGTGACATTGGTTGGTAACAAT
>PVKE010016160.1:0-17381 GCA_004027555.1 Craseonycteris thonglongyai
CCGAGGATCGAATCCCGGCTCCGGCCCAGGCAGGACCCACGTGCTGAACTGCGGAGTTCCCACAGTTTGGTTCTCTAACTGTCTCTGTCTCTGTCTCTCTCTCTATCTGTCAAAAAGTAAAATAGAAATAACTATGCACTGAAGACAAAAAGATAATTTCTCTCTATAAATGTGAAAAGATAAAAAAAAAAAGAAAAAAGAGAGAATACATTGGTTGCTCTTAATCAGAAGCAAATCAAAAGGCAGACAGGACTCAAAGAATGGTTGTAAACTAAATAGTTAAGATTTCTAGGAACTGTGATGATGATAACAATAATTGTACAGTTTATATCATGCCAAATTCTTGTCAAAACCTTGGCAAACCACTCTAACTTCTGGTAACAGACTGTCAACACTATATGGGCCACAGCAGAGCAGGTTAATACAACATCTCTAGAGGACAGCTGCTACCTGTATATTCTTTTTGACTCAGTTCCATTTTGAGGTATTTATCCTAGCGATAAATGGTCATGGGAGCAAAAATTCACATGCAAAAATGTTTTTATGTCTCAGTGTCTTAATGCTAAACCAAAAGGGACTGGTTATCTATCTGGTTTACCTATACAACTGTATTTGCCCCCCAAAATAATATATATTTTTATTGACATAGAAAGATGGTCTTGATATAGCACTAGTGAAGGAAAAATGTAAAAGCAGTATTCTACTTTAAAAGTGTGTTTTTACATATACAACTGACCGCTGAAAGGGTTTGAACTGTGAAGGTCCACTTATACACAGATTTTTTTCCAACAAACACTGCAAATGTATTTTCTCTTATGATTTTAATATTTTTTTCTAGATTACTTTATTGTTAAGAATACAGTATAGGGGAAGCCAGGATGGCTCAGTAGTTTAAGTGCTCACTTTGCAGCCCCAGGGACCGAGGGAGGATCAAATCCCGGCCCCGGCCCGTGTGGACCCATATGCTGAACTGGAGAGTGCCCCCAGTTCAGTTCTCACCGGGGTGAGACCTTGGCCCAGTTCCTGCCCTGTGCAGCCCTGCGCCCACCTGTGGAATGAAACTATGTGGAAAAACCAATGGTGTACAAGTATGGAGACTGTTCAGGGTCCTCCCCCTTCTCTCTGTCTCTGTATCTCTCTCTCTCTCAAAAACATTAAAAAAAAATCTTAAAAAAAACCCAGTATATAATACATGAAACATACAAAATGTGTTAATCGACTATGTTATTGGTAAGGCTTCCATCAACAGGCTAAGAGAAGCAACGTTTTGGGGGAGTCAAGAGTTACACATGAATTTTTGACTTGATTGTATGAAGGGGCTGGTATCCCTACCTCCCCACATGGTTCAAGGGTCAACTGTATATTACGCTTCAAATGTTAAGAGTAGTTTTCTCTGGGTAGTGGGATTTTGGATGATTTGTTTATATATAAACACACATACAGAAACTTTTTATTTTCATGTAGTTTCTAGATTTTCCTAGGATGGGTAGCTCCTTTGACTGGTTCCTTCCTCAAAAGGCTCATTATAATTGTGCTGTTTATGAGTATTCCTCCTCAGTCCATAAAGGTACCTATGACTATAATCTAGTTTTGCCTATAGGAAAAGAAATGCTTCAAGGAGCACTAGGGCTGTTTGCTAGTTTTCCTCAATCATAAGTTGAATTATGAGTTTGACAGCATGAGTCAGTTTTCTATACCAGCTGACCTTCCAGTGTTCCAACAAAACTGAGGGTCTAGACCTGTTAAAGCGGAACATAAAGGCCATCCATGGTAGTGCTAGCCTCTGAGACCCTGCCTGGAAAGCCAGCAGGCGGTCACCTAGCAGAGGAGGGCAGGTAAGCAAATCTAAGGAGACACATGATAAACGGAGACTGATGAGGTCAGAGGGCCAGCACCCAGAGTACAGCCCAGGCCTTGGAACTGCCACCCAGCAATCTCCTCCAGGATGGGGTTCAGGAGCTAGTCTCTGCACAGAAGGAAGTACAAACAGGAGGGAATAAGGAGCAAGTCTAGGAAAACAGATACAGCTATACCACCCACTAGTGAATAAACAAGTCATGTGCACCTGTTGGACAGGCGAGACTTGGTAACTAAAAGGCCAACTAATTTTAGAAACACAGTGAATCTAAAGAACCATCTCTTAGACCACACTTGTCTAACCTAAGGCCTACGGGTAGCACACAGCCCAGGACAGCTTTGAATGCAGCCCAACACAAATTTGTAAACTTTCTTAAAACATATGATTCATTTTTTTGCTATTTCTTTTTTTTTTAGTTCATCAACTATCCTTAGATTTAGTGTATTTTATGTGTGGCCCAAGACAATTCTTCCAATGTGGCCCAGGGAAGCCCAAAGGTTGGACACACCTGTCTTAAGACAATCAAAATGGAGCCCTGAAAAGAAAAAAATACCTTACCGCTGCCTTCGTGGAACTGACACAAAATGAGTCTTTGAATTGACTCTATTTTAATCAGTTATCTGAGATCAAGACATACCAACCTGATCCAGGAAAAAGTACGAGTCCCTTAAGTGCAGCCAAGCCACGTGGCCACTACACAGTGTTGGCCACTCAGCTAGAAGAGTCTTATTTCACACACCAATGCCTGTGGGCCTGGCTGGCCCAGGCAAGGAGCTCAGGCTGGGTCCTGCCCAAGTCTTCACAGTCCATGGGGAGAGCAAACTTCTACACTCCCAAGGACACAGTGTCCACAAAGGCGAGATGGATGAGTGGGAACAAAAGTGCTCTGGGAAATGTGAGTGGGGAACAAAGCTAATCCCTATTTTAACACAGTGCCCGTTTAGACAAAAAGTGCAGCTCGTTGCCGCATTCATTTAATTTTCTACAAACATGCTCTTTGAGGCTGAAGCAAATCTGACTGGTGAGAATAAAATCTACAAACTGTTTTTGTCGTTATTGCTAAAAAGAACTTGTCTCTAATCTCAATGTGACAAAACAACAACGAAAGTATGGGTGCTGTCCAGAAAAAATCCGGCCATAAAACCTGTTTTTCATATGACATGGCTGGATACTTTCCGGACAGCCCTCATATTATGATGATCAGTACTTAATAATATGTTTCCTGTGTAGGAGTGCTACATTTTCTAGGATTTCAAATCCACATTATCTTGTGGTAAACATTGTAGCCACAAGTGCCACCAGTGAGTATTCTCAGGACAAACAGGAAATGGGTTAAGTTAGTTACATATACTATTTCAGGATATGGAAGTCAAACTAAATTTACATCAGTCTACATGGGCATCTGACCTGAAGAGTTTACTTCTGCAAGTTAGAAAGAAGAACTATTTTGGATCTTCTTGGGAAAACGGGAGCATACATTATATCTGAGGCTGCCTTATTTTTGGCCATGTGTTTATTTCTCTCTGATTCATATACCAGGAGACCACCTTTCAGGATGGAAATGTTATTAGAGATCACAAAGTCCAAAGTCACAGCTGACATTTATTTAGTCTTAAAAAACATTTACTAAAGAAAAGAAAAACAACAACAACAACAACAAAAAACATTTACTAGGATCAGGTACAGTGCTGGAGATAACGGTGGGCAAGACAAGTGCCCTCTGGCTGCTCCCTGGCTTAGAGAGGAGCCCTGACCCAGTGCCCCTTTCACTGCACCTATCTCTGCCTGGTTGCTTTTCTTACACATTTGCCAAAGTGTTTTTCAAAATATGCTTGAGTAGGATGATTTCACTCTCCCCACAAAAATGCTTTGCACATTGGCGTTCCATTGTGTGAGTTTGTTTGCATGGATTTCATGCACTCAGAACAAAAAGAGAAACACTGAAGGAAGCCAAACAGTCCCCTGATTTGTCTTGGTGAGGCAGGTTAGGATGGGAAAGAAACACAAGACTGCTGTCTCCTTGGGGGCAATGTCAGAGCCTTTGAGATCACAAGCCACTCAAGGACTTCATGGGGCAGGATCAGCTGACTTTAGAACCTCAAGTCAACTCTGTATTCAAAACTGTACTCCCCACACTTGGGGGAGCGATGGGGCACATACAGACCACGGTCCTTACGCCTTGGGATTTAACCAACATCTGTCTTATTGGAGCTTACATTAGACTGTGATGCTTGCCACAGAGGAACAAAGAGCAGGGAAAGAGTGCTGTGGGTTGCTGTTACTCTGAACTGAGAACATTCAAGCAAAGATGGGGTGGAGGTGAGAAGTGAACCATGTGCACAGCTATGGACAGGTCTAGGCAAAGAGAGGCTTAAGTGCAGAGGCCTGGAGTGTGGCCACACAGCCTGGGGGCTGGGCAGAGTGGGTGCTGGGAGAGTTTGAGAAACTGAGGGCAGAGAGGCTTAGCAGGTGGCGCAGGGAAATGGGCCATGTCCTCAGCTACTGAAGGGAGTCCACAGGGCCTGGGAAATCAGGTTGCCTGCCCCATGGCTCTTCGCTTCATGCACTGTGCCTGGTGTACTAATATGGATCTCCAAAAGTCCTGGTATCAGCAGATGTTGGGAGGCGGTTGTGAGCCTGAACGGAAAGGTTTTGGGGGGGGCCTCAATGACAAAGCATCCGTTCCCTGGGCCTAACGGGAGGGACCGGCCTGGGGCCTTGATGGCAAAGCCTGATCCCCCCTTTCATCTGGGGGGTGTGTGTGTGACTGGGTGATTAGATATAGAAAAGTGTGTGTATATAGCTTCACATGAAGGCCTGCCGCAGATGCCAATAGATTAATGGCCCATGATCTACATGTCAAAACCTTTGCTGGAAGGGGCTGTTACCTCCTGTAAAGATCTGTTCACACCGTGCTTTGCTATGCTAATGCCTGACCTTTGCCTGTTCATTGTAATGATGTAAACCTTGGCTATATAAGTGATTGAATAAAGCTGTTCAGGGCTGCTCCTATTGAGGACAGCCGGCCGACAACTTTGTTGGTCTTTACTTCCCACTGCTCAAACTTGGGGACTTCGTTAATCCAGGCTGGTTCCTGGCACGCAGACAACTGCTGGAGGTGGGGTTCCTACAGTGCTTGGCCCCCATCTGCAGCAGGCACAGACTTCTTTTTTGCCAGTTTTACTGAGGCCACAGGAAATGGGTCATGATATGGCCCCCATGCTCCTCAGGCTAAGCAGGTAAATACACATGTCACCTGCGCTTGTTTACACAGGACAGACACTGCAGCCTGAGCCTCAGGCAGCAGAGCATATGGGGTTGGGGGTGTCTGAGCACTGCGGTGGTCACGTGACCAGACCTTCTGCCTGGATCTGTGCAGAATTCTTCTAGTTCTAAGATAAACCAGTTTTATTCAGCAGAGTCATCACTACCCAAGTTTGTCTTTTCTTTCAAGTGACTACCTATCTGAAAAGACTTAACATTCCTGACTCCTTAATTCAGTAGACATTCTATGGAGGTCACTACCTGTGGTCCCAGCTCTCAGGTTGCCACAGGGAATGCCAGCTCACACTTGACAAAGAATTTACAAAGGATACTCAGCAAAACCCAAATGAGAATCTGTGATAGCAGGTGCTCCAGGTGAGAAAAGGAGCAGTCTGTGTGTGGGGCACTGAGGAGGCTGTGGGGACTGGGTGGGTCCTACTTAGACTGCAGGAAGGCAGGCAAGGGTTCCATGCCTGGCCAACAGAGTCACTAAGAGCAGGGGGACATACACAGCTGTGGTCAAAGGCCTAGCCTCTCTAGCAGCTCCCGCAGGGCAGGCATGGCACTTGGGCCCAGTCTCTCCACAGCCCCAAGTAGCACACCACAAGCAACACAGCTTGGCTGGTACTCCTACACAGGAGGAGCTCTCCGCATCCTGTTAGCAGCACTCTAGTCGCCAAGATGGATGTCTGAGTGGCCTTCCAGACTTTCCTCTGCACCTTGAACCTTGACCGGTCAGCAAGTACTGTTAATGCCATGGCTCAAAAAGCTCTCCAGTCCACTAGCTCATCTACTGATCAGATTTAATAAAAGTCTGGATGGACTTGGCCCCATGTTCCAGATCTCTCTGCCATACCACACTCTAGCCACTCCAGACTATAACTCACCCTTCTCCAAATAAACCAAACCCCGCCCCACCTTCACCAAGGACTTTTCCACAGATCCTTCCCTCGGCCTCCAAATACTCTCCCACCCTCTTTCCAGCAAATCTGAACCTTTCCTATAATTCCCTGCCAGGGAATTTCTGTCCCTCACTCTTTACCGCTACCAGAGAACACTGGGACTCTCCCCGGGGCCCTGCTCAACACTTGGCACAGGTTTGTTGAACAAGCAAATCCATGAGGTCTGGAGTTAAATTAACAAGGCTTCCTACACTATTCCTAACCCAGATGCCTACCTCCCACAACAATGGGGCCAGGACACAGCCTCAGCTGAAATGGAGACCAGGCCTGGGCAGCCTTTTTCAGGGCAAGGGCTACTTCTCCAAGCATTGTGGTCCCTTAACTATTTATTATTCTGGTGGTCACTCCAAAATTGCTTGGCCATCCACCAGTGGACAGCCCAGCCCAGCCCCGATGCCATGCTTCTTGATGAAAGTGCCTTTGTTAAAAGCCAAAAATCTAGACGGAGAAAAAAAACCCTTTCTTGAGTCACAGTTGACTCCATGGAGCCGTTTTGACGATAGGGCTGAGAAAGCCCGCCATTTCCCTCAGCCTCTGCTGTTTCACAAGAGCTGGGTCTGGAGCCCTGCTCTCCATTACCTGGCAGCCTTTAGGCAAGTCACTTAGTAGCTCTGACTGCTTCATTCCTGTGCTACCTCCCAGGGCATTATGATGATAAAACCCAGGGGAGAGCTCTGCCAATGGGTATACAAAGAACATACAAAGGGCACACACTGCAAACAAAATTTCATTCCTTGATGTTTCCCCAACTTGTAAGGCTACTGCTATTAATGTTAAAACTAAGACAACCATTTCACTTCTTGAATTAACAGGCGGTCAGGATTCTCCTAAGACTCCACCCAGGGAAACCCTTCCATGCTTCTCTAAGGCCTTCCACCTTCCCTGGCCTCTATTTCTTCTTGAAGGAAAAACACAGCAGGGGAAGCCGGGATGGCTCAGTGGGCTAAGCGCTTCCTTTGCAGCCCCGGGACGGATGATCGAATCCCGGCTCCAGCCTGTGCGGACCCATATGCTGAACTGTGGTGTGCTTCCCATGCGGGAGGCCCCCAGTTCAGTTCTGGCCTCCTGGTTCGGCCCCTGGCTTGAGGGGCCATGCCTTCCATGTGGGAGGCCCCCAGCCCACTTCCTGCCCTGCACGGCCCCCCACCCACCTGTGTGGAATGAAACCATGTTGAAAACTGATGATGTACAACTATGGAGACTACTCTGGGCCCTCCCTCTTCTTTCTGTCTTTGTCAAAAACAATTAAAAAAAAAAAAGGAAGAAAAACACAAACACTGGAAAAGATCAGAATTTAGAATGAATCAACACTTATTGAACACATTACGTATCCAGCACATTCACAGTATTTACTGGACCCATCATGATACCTCCTTGTAGTAAAAAGAGATGATGCTAGATTACCCATTAGACCACTTGGGGGCTCACAGTATCCAAGATCAGGAGCACCAAGAAAGGGTAAGAAATGGCTTCTTGAAAAACTATCCAACATCACCAAAAACACATCACAACTGCTTTCATGAAAAAAATCAGAACAACACTAGACCTCTTTACCATGCATTGCATGGTTTCATACTTTGTCTCACACTAGGGGACCCTAATCCTTTCAGCACTCACAGGGGATACAGGTCTTCATCTGGCCTGGGTGTTGCTTTTCACGTATCATAGACATAGCAAGTGAGGCTCTGAACAACAAATGTCTGTCATGCTGCTTGGAAGTGACAGGAGGGCCTCCAGTGTGGTCTGCCGATTCTGGGGAGTTCTGGTCCCAGGACCCCACCATTAGCACCAGTTTGCTGATTCACAGAGCTAGGAGCGGGCAGGTCCAGTCTGCAGACTCAGGAGTTACCAGACCTGCCTATCTCTGGGTTGGTGACTCTCTCAGGGGAGGGGCTCTGACTCAGGCCATGCCAGCGCCCCCTCTTAGCCACACTAAATTGTAGTGCAGCCTCTACGACTTCCCAGGGGGACATGTCTGGGAGAATCCTAACTATGCAGAGATGAGAGTCCTAGAAACTGGCATATTTCCATTTTGTGCACCCTATTTCCCAGTCCCTTCACACAGGTACAATAAGCCTCATGCCACCACTGCTGGTGTGGCTCTTCTCCCTCTAAGGACCAACACTGTTTGCAGTTCTCACTGCATGCTGCCTTCTCACCAACACAACTTTCATCCACATAAGATGACATGGTCTTAACTGCCACATTTCCCTGTGTCCTCTAAGAGTAAAACCATGTGTTTCTAAAAGTGGAGATGGCGAAGCCAGGATGGCTCAGTGGGTTAAGTGCTCACTTTGCAGCCTTGGGGACTGAGGATTGAATCCCAGCCCCGGCCTGCGTGGACCCATATGCTGAACTGGGGAGTGCCCCCAGTTCAGTTCTCACCAGGGTGAGACCCCAGCCCATTTCTTGCCATGTGCAGCCCCGTGCCCACCTGTGGAATAAAACTATGTGGAAAAACCAATGATGTGCAACTGTGGAGACTGTTCTGGGCCCTCCCCCTTCTCTCTGTCTTTGTATCTCTCTCTCTGTCAAAAACAATAAAAATAAATCTTTAAAAGTGGAGATGAATCTTCACAGGACCCATCTCTTCTCTCCCTCTCAAACAACTCAACAGGGTTAGGGGTTCGTGTTTGTGGCTACAGAACAAAGTACCTGGGCCCAAGGGACTTTAAACCTGTCAACTGGGCTATGCAGCCCTGTTCCCCTAGAGCAGGGGTCTTCAAACTTTTCAGCCCGCGGGTCGTATTAACTATCAAACAGCAGTTTGGGGGCTGACTACACACTCGAGGTCCAAATAAAAAGAATCAAAACATAAATGTTGTTTTTAATTATTTATGTAATATTATTTTATTCAGATAAAAAGGTCTCCACAGGACGGATGAGAGGGCCTTGGGGGCCGCATCTGGCCCGTGGGCCGTAGTTTGGAGACCTCTGCCCTAGAGCTTTAGAAAACATACCAAACCATCAAGTTCAAACAGGGAAAGCTTACAGTGTAAAGAGCAGAAACAGAGCATGCAAGATGAGAACTTAAATCAAAGACTACCCATGTGATATGCTAGGGTAACTGGCCATCAGGGCACATTCCTTTAGCTCCCCCTCAAAACAATTTGGTCCTTGAAGTATTATTCAGTCACACATTCCATGTTTCTGCTCTTCAGGTAATTCTAGAACCATGGCCTGCTGTTTTCAAATCTCTGTAAGAGCCCATGTGAAACTCTTTCCTGGTTCCAGAGGTCCATCCTACGAATAAACCTTCAGCTCTTCAGGGATGGGAGACAGACTTTCAAATAACCAGGGCTTCTGTTAGTTAAAAAACAATAAGCAAGAATGACTCTAAGACTCTGCTTATATGCACGATTAACTAACTATTTAGAAAGAAACTAGACTGATATTTGCAATTTACTTTGACGCACATAAACAAACAAAAAAATAAGATGAATTATTGGGTGGTTAGATTTATGATAAAATATGGTAAAATCTTGTTCATTTTTGGGTGGTGTTCTATGAGTATTCACTGTAAAATTTCTTCAGCTTTTGTGTATGTTTGAAATTTTTCATAATTAAATGTTGGGGCAGAGGGTAAGGCAAGAGCTGGCATGCCTCTCCCCTACCCAACTCTTAGGTCAGTCCTGAGATAAGAAACAAGGTACCAATAAACACTTGCCTAGGCACTGCCCTGCCCAGCAGTGGGCCCCAACATATACAACTGGTATAAGTACTATGCCCTAGGTTCTCCATCCTCCTCAGTCTAGAACAGATGTTCTCAGCCCCAAGTGGGCCTGAGGATTATCTGGGAGCTTATTAAACAAGAGAGTCCTGGACCACATCCCAGAACTGCTGAATCAGAACCTCTAGGAGTGGGCCCCAGGAACTGAAGGGCCCTGTGATTCTCTGATGCAGAGAATCTTGGGCCCACAGTTAGAGGAACTTAACAGTTGCTTGCTCCTTACCTGACACCTGTTGACAGTACTCCTAGGAACATTTAGAGAAAAATAGAAACACACACGCACCCATAAACAAGTCAAGTGCCCAAACCTCGTCTCGCATGACACCATGTGTTCAACTTCACCAAGGTCCTCAATGGAATGAGGCTGGGCCCAAAGCCAGGCCAGGTCACTCACTGCCTCCCCACCTGGCCCTGGCGTGTGCCACCAAGAGTGGACCCAGGGACTTACCGTTGTTGGCAAGCGGAGGTGGGCAGGGGAGGGAGAGTCGCGAGGGGGCCCCTCAGGCTTGCCAAGGTCACCATGGAGCTCAGCAGGGTTTCTTTGTCGCTAGGACCCTCCTTCCAATCCCCTTTCCTTGAGAAAACAGCTACTGCGGAAACTGGACGTGCTATTTCCCTAACCTTCCCTACAGAGGATGTGGGAACTGTGATAAGCGGGACGCCGAGGAGCCGGCCGGCAACCCCCGGGGCACCGAGCCCCAGCGCCCGCCCGCTCGGGCCTGGCTAGGCTGTTACTGCTGCCTCGCAGGGGGCCCGCCAACCCAGCGACCGTACGACGTCAAAACCCCGAGGGCCGCTCTGAATCACATCAGTGTTCTGGGAGCGCGCGACGGGGTCCGTTGCACCGCCCCCCGAGTCCCTTTACCTCGAGAAGCCGGGGTCCCGAGGTAGAGCGAACGAGGAGACTGGCCCGGGCTCAGGTTCTTGGAGGACAAGCCCCTCACCCCCGCTGGGCTTACGCGCACACCACCCCACCAACCGCCCAAAGGTCTCTGGAAGATGTAGTCCGTCCGTGCGCCCGAAGCGCAATCGGCTGACCACGGGCACTACAGTGCCCACCATGCACCGCGCGAGCGCGGCGGGCGGGGAGGGGGCTCTGCGGTCCTAGGTCATCCCCTCCCCCAGAGGGGCGCGAGCGTCCAACCCTGCCCCCGGGTGGCTGCGGGGTTAGCCGACTCGAATGCCCGAGGCGACTCACAGTTTCCGAAGCCACTGACCGTTCCTGCGGCACCCGCGGCGGCCGCAGCTGCAGCAACAGCCACCTCCGCAGCTCGTCGTCGCGGGTCTGTGAGGAGGCAGGTAGCCTTGGAGCGGGGCCGAAGCTTGTGGCGTCACTGCTAGGGGCGGGGCCTCTAGGCTAGCGGGGGGCGGGGCTGAGGTGGCACGTGCCAAGCCCTGGTGACGTCAGGGCGAGCGGAGGCGCTTCGCCCAGGGGAGGCACGTGGGAGGCCGCAAGGGGCCCTTTTAGTCAAGTGAGGGAGTGACTGGAAAACAGGGGAAGGAGCCTGTTAGCTCTCCCTCCCGCCCAGGCCAGCACCAGTGCCCCCATCAGAGAATGCGCACCTTCCTTCCTCCCGGCTGCATTTGAGGTTAGGTGCTGTGCATTCTGTAGACATGCACAGAATGGGAAAGATTTTTGTTGCCTGATGTGCACGGTCCCAGCTGTGGTTAATAAGGCAACACTATAACTTATTGTTTCAGCTCTAATACTGGAGACGAATATACTTTTCGTATATGTTTAGTGCCGTGTTTTTCTCATTCTTAGGCTTTTTGGTCAGTGATTTTGCCATTTAAAATGGCTCCCAGCATAGTGCTGAAGTGCTGTCTAGTTAGTGTAAGTGCTAGAAAGCTGTAATGTGCCTTACAGAGAAAATGCGTGTGTTAGTTAGATAAGCTTTGTACTGGCATGAGTCATAATGAGTTCAGTGTTACTGAATCAGTAATATATACTAAACAGGTGTCTTTAAATAGAAACACTGATAAAACATGGTTAGATATTGATTCATTGGTGCAAGTGTGGCTGGAGGCTGGCAGGAACCTTACCCTGTATTTCCCCAGGAGCAGTGGTTCAATATTTGCTAATTCAGTGTTTTTGGCAAATTTATAGACCATAACAACCAATAATGAGACTCAACTGTGTGTGATTCGATTGACATTTTAAAGAACCATTCTGATTGCTGTGTGGAGAATGGTTAGATCACACTTGTCCAACCTGCAGCCTGCGGGCCACAGGCATGGCTTTGAACGTGGCCCAACAGAAATTCGTAAACTTCCTTAAAACATTGACAGGTTTCTTTAGCTCGTCAGCTATCATTAGTGTTATTGTATTTTATGTATGGCTCAAGACAATTCTTCTTCTTCCACTGTGGCCCAGGACAGCTTTGAATGACACCCAACCCAAACACATAAACTTTCTTAAAACATTTTGAGATTTTTTGCTTTTTTTTAGCTCATCAGCTGTCCTTAGTGTTAGTGTATTTTATGTGTGGCCCATGAAGCCAAAAGATTGGATACCCCTTGTTTAGGTGAAGAGAAGCAATTAGGACGCTGGGAAACCAGCACATGTGTAATTTAAATATTTTCTTTTTTCTTTTTTTTAAAGATTTATTTTATTGTTTTTGACAGAGAGGGGCAGAGAGAGAGAGAGAGAGAGAGAGAGAGAGAGAGAGAGAGAGAGAGAGAAGAGGAAGGGTCCAGAGCAGTCTTTACAGCTGAACGTCATCAGTTTTTGAGAGAGTTTTCATTCCACAAAGGTGGGGACTGGGCTGAGAGGGCAGGAACCAGGCTGGGGGCTGCATTTGAGGTTAAGTGCTGTACATTCTGTAGACATGCACAGAATGGGAAAGATTTTTGTTGCCTGATGTGCACGGTCCCAGCTGTGGTTAATAAGGCAACACTGTAACTTATTGTTTCAGCTCTAATACTGGAAACGAATATACTTTTCGTATATGTTTAGTGCCGTGTTTTTCTCATTCTTAGGCTTTTTGGTCAGTGATTTTGCCATTTAAAATGGCTCCCAGCATAGTGCTGAAGTGCTGTCTAGTTAGTGTAAGTGCTAGAAAGCTGTAATGTGCCTTACAGAAAAAATGCATGTGTTAGTTAGATAAGCTTTGTACAGGCATGAGTCATAATGAGTTCAGTGTTACTGAATCAGTAATATATACTAAACAGGTGTCTTTAAATAGAAACACTGATAAAACATGGTGTGCCCCCAGTTCAGTTCTTCCCGGGGCCTATGCGGGAGGCTCCCAGCCGCACCCACCTGTGGAGTGAAACCATATGGAAAACTAATGCTGTCAACTATGGAGACTGCTCTGGGCCCTCCCCCTTCTCTCTGTCTGTCTGTCTGTCTCTCTCTCTGTCAAAAAAACAAAAAATCTTTAAAAAAACAAAACAAAAACACAAGTTTTCTAACCACAAGATGGGGATAATTATGCCAGCTTCATAGGGCTGTTGTGAAGATGGAATGGCTTGCTGCTGTTATGTCACTTTGCATGGTGCTTGGCATGTGCCAGCACTCAGTAAAATGGTGGCTTTATTATTATGTGCTATACTTTGAGTGCACTGGGCCTCAGTTCCCTCACTTACAAAAATGGAACTGCCATCTCCCATTTGCTGTTAACAGGAATCAAGGAATAAATGAGATAATTGGATTGTATTTGCACTTAAAGCTAAAAGCACAAATTTCCAAAAAGATTAAACACGATTTACCAGGAGTTCTACTCCTAGAATATTCCCAAGAGAATGGAAACATGTCCACATGAAAAGCTGTTCACAAATGTCCACAGCATTTGTTCATAGAGAATGAATGTTCACATTCACTAATGCCAAGAAAGTGGAAACAACCCACTAACTAATAAATAGGTAACAAAATGTGGTTCATCCATACAATGAAATATTATTCAATCATAAAAAGGAATGAGGTTCTGATTCATGCTACAATATGGATCAGCCTTGGAAACATAATGATGAATGAAAGAACCCAGTCACTTAAGATCACATATTATATGATTTCATCTATATGAAATGTTCAGAATAGGCAGATTCATAGAGAAAGAACGATTAGTTGTTGCCTAGGACTTGGGGGAATCCGGGGCGAGTGGGAAGTGACTGCTAATGGGTGAGGGTTTTTCTTTTCAGGTGATGAAAATATTCTAAAATTGATTGTCATGATGGTTGCACAACTCTGAATAGACTAAAAGCCTTGAATTGGATGCTTAAATGGGTGAATTATATCTTAATAAAGCAGTTATCTATCTATCTATCTATCTATCTATCTATCTATCTATCTACCTACCTACCTATCTATCATCTGTCTATCTAATATAATCTAATCTAGCCATTTAATCTGTCTAGCTAATCTATTTTATCTATCTAATACATCTATATAACCTTATCTATCTAATCTATCCCAAAGCAACTCAGAAGAATTCAGATGCATAATGAAACAACAGAGTAAAGGCAAGCACCTCTGTGCAGAGATGGGTGATCTTATCCTTGTTATTTGCTGTAGGAGCCTCATGGGTATATCTGAGACCAAGCACCCAGAACTGTCCCCAGGAGGTATTAGGAGGTATAATTGGCAGTCTTGCAGTGTAACTGCTTGCCTCACATTTTCCTGGGGAATGTTGCTTTCTGTAGACACCTCCCCCCTGCCCCACAGTATGAACAGGTACTCTGGTTCCTTCCATGTCACCTTCCTCCTCCCAGGCCTCCAAGACTCACACCTGTACTGCAAAGCCAGTCACCCTTTATTTTCAGTCCAGATTTTACCATAACTGGTTCAGCTGGAGCACCTTAGGCCCAGCACACCTTCAGTGACAGGTTCTTTTGCACCCGGTGGCCCCTGCCACCAGATCATCTTCCTGCCCCTGGATGGTCTTCAATGGGGCCAACCCACAGCGTTCCTGAGAGCTGTTTGCCTCCCAGGTTGTGCAGAAAACAGCCCAAAGGTGGGGAAACAGTGTGCTCCTCCATCCTCTCTACAACCAGTGCCATCTGCTGGCAAAGCGGTGGTGCAGGGGACCTGGCAAATTCTTCTGTTTGCCTTCCCAACTTGGAGCCAGCAGTACAGAGTGTGTGTGTGGGTGGTGGTGGTGGTGGTGGTGGTGATGATGGTAATGTTCATCCCTCTAGTTTAGTTCTTAGGCCAGAGTTAATATTAGGCCTGATTTCTACATTGAGACCCATAAGGAAAAGGGCACATATCTTAAGTACTGAGCTCCATGCATTTTCACGAACCTCAACTTGTTAGTGCAACCAGCACTAGGTCAAGATACAGAGTATGACCATCCCTCCAGCAACCTCTTCTGTGCTCCTTTCTCACTCACTGTCCCCCCACAAAGAGTCACTAGTCCGAATCATTAGAATAGATTTGTTTCACCTGTTTTTCTTTCTTCTATTACAAGTTGGAGCTTTTGGAATGCAGTTTTTATAATGCAATATTCCAGGTGTCCATTGGAGCAGAGCAGAAGCATCATGATGGTTACGTCTCTCTTTCCACAATTCTCTGCCTCCTCCTGGAGCCCCTCCCCCATCAAGCTGATTCATCATTGGCTTGAAAACGTCCAACAAAATCGTGATCATTTTGGGAGCTGCAGTTAACATCTCCAAGCACTTACCTTGTGCACCAGGGTCAACATATAGACACCTCTCTTCATTCCCACTAAGAAACTGCACATTTAACTAAAACTGAATGGAGGGGGTAACACACTCAGAGTTGCAAAGTCAGCAGCTGACAGACCCTGGCTGTCATGATCCTAGACTGATGGTCTCACCACCCATGCTGCTCTGCGAGCCCTGTGAGCCAGCACACACAAGGTGAAAGGAAGCTATTATACTCTTGCTGTTCTTTGAAAAGATATGTCTTTACACCAGCACAGGACAGGAAGGAAGCCTGGGATTCCTATGGAATCCACATTGTTGGATCATTCATTTGTTTGACTTGTTGCAGATCTCCAAACCTTTAATACAGAAAAACACTCTTTTATTTAAATTGTTAAATTTATTGGGGTGACAGAGGTTGGTAAGAATTACATAGGTTCCAGGTGTACAGTTCTACATTACATCATCTGTGTGTTGCATTATGTGTTCACCACCCAGAGTCAGTTCTCTATCCATCATTATATATTTGATTCCCCCTCCCTTTTCCTCTACCCACCTCCCCTTTTACCCTCAGGTAACCACTAAACTGTTTCTTGTCTATGAGTTTTTGTTTCTTTGTTACTTTTAGTTTTATATTCCACATATAAGTAAAGTCATATGGTCCTTGATTTTTTTCAGTCTGACTTATCTTTCTTACTATGATGATCCCAAGGTCCATCCATATTGTTGCACATGGCAGTATTTCATTTTTTTAATCACTGGGTAATATCCCATTGTATAAATGTACCACAACTTCTTTATCCAGTCATCTATCAGAGGCACATTGGTTGTTTCCATGACTTGGCCACCCTGGATAGTGCTGCAATGAACACTGGGGTACATATATCTTTGCAGACTAAGGTTTTCAAGTTTTTTGGGTAGATACGCAGAAGAGGAATTGCTGGATTGTATGGTAATTCTATTCTTAATTTTTTGAGGAACCTTCATACAGCCTTCCATAGTGGTTGTACCAATTTACATCCCCACCAGCAGCGTATGAGGATTCTTTTTTGTCCACAGCCCCTCTAGCACTTGTTATTTCTTGTCTTGTTGATTAGAGCCATTCTGTTAATAACAGGGGTGAGGTGGTATCCATTGTGGTTTTTATTTGTATCTCCCTAATTGCTAGTGAAGTTGAGCATTTTTTCATATATCTGTTGGCCATTTGTATGTCTTCATGGGAGAAGGGTCTGTTCATATCTTCTGCACACTTTTCAATTGGATCCTTTGTTTCAGAAAAACACTCTTGTTTAAAAAATATTAATTTTATTGTTTGAGAGAAGGTGAGAGAGAGCAAGAAAGGGGAGGGCCCAGAGCAGGCTCCATAGTTGTACATCATTAGTTGTGACATGGTTTCATTCCACACAGGTGGATGTGGGGCCGCATGGGACAGGAACCAAGCTAGGAGCCTCCCACGTGGGAAGAGAACCTTTGTCACTAAGCCATCCCAGCCATTACCAGTTGCAATGCCGTTCAGCATATCGGGTTGTATGGGCTGGGGCCAGGAATTGAACCCTGGACCTAACAATTGTGAGTCAATTGCTCAACCTCTGAGCTACCTGGCATCTTTCGGAGGAACACCCTTATCAGAAGCATACAGCATGATGTATTTTCACACCTAAACACACTGATGTGCCCACTCCCAGCAACTCTTCCTCATGCTCCCTTCCATAGGTGAGGTCACTCCAGAATCACCATGCTTTTGACTTCTAACAGCGAAGATTAATTTTCTCCAATTTTGCAATTTTTATAGAAATGGATTCATGCAGGATGAGCTCTTTTGTATACAGCTTCTTTTGCTCCGTTTTATATCTATGAAAGTCATCCGTTGTGCCCGGGCAATTGTGCCCCGTCCAGCGGGGCACGACAACGCGGCCCGAGGGGGAACCTATGAAGGTCAAGAGACAGGAGACACAAAGAAATA
>PVKE010016160.1:17481-32499 GCA_004027555.1 Craseonycteris thonglongyai
TATCTGTTTGGCGGGGTATATGTCAAAAGGTGATTGGTTGGGATAAGTGGCAGTTTAGGATTGGCGGAGGATTGGAGGGCTCTAGCGAGTAGTTTAAGCAAGGGAGGGGCAGGAGTCATAGGGGAAAGGTCACTGAGCAGAAAGTTTTTAGCTCCAGGCCAAACCACAGGGGATGTATGTGACTTCTGAACTGGTGCTCTTTTGGGGAAGTCAAAGTTCTTAGAAATGGAGTTTTCTTTGTTAACCTGGATGGTCCCCAACAATCCGTATTGTTGCACGTAACTTGTCAGTATTTATTCTCATTGTTGCAGCAGACAGTCCATTATGTGAGTATACCACATTTGTCTCTTGCTGTTCATGGACACCAGGCTAATTCCCAGATGGGAATTTTTGGTTGTTATGATATTGCTTTTACAGACATTCTACAGCATGGTATGAGTATATTTCTGTTGGGTGCCCATCGAGGGGTAGAATGGCTGGGTCATAGCATGTGCATATATTCAGCTGCCAAAGTGCTTCTACCAATTTACATCCGCCAGAGCATTTGAACATTCTGCTGCTCATATCCTTTCCAACACTTGATATTGCCAGACCTTCAAATTTTAATGCTTAATAATTCTAAACAGAAACATGAATGATTTCTATGTTAATGTCAAGTTTGTGATATTTCTATCATTAATATGGCTCATGAGAGTTGACACCTTCTTTGCACCTATTATCCATTTAGCAAACATTTACTAAGCACCTACTATGTGCTGGGCTCTGTGTTCTGGTGCTCCAGAAATAGAGAAGAAGGCAAAAGATCCAGTTCTTAAGGAGCTCCAGGTACGTCCTCTCTTTAGGTCTCAGCTCAGATGTCACTTCCACAGACACCTAAGCACCTGCCTCCATGATCTTATTGCCTGCTTTATTTCTTCATAGCACGTACCATCATTTGAGGTACCTTATTTATGTTTGTTTAATTGTTTGATTTCTTCATGAGGGCAGGAATCTTATCTCTCCTCTAACCTCTAGAATAATTTCTGGCGCATAAGCAAAATTCAGTAAATATTTATTGAATAAGAAAATGATTGAATAAATTATTGGTAGGACAAGAACTGAGATCTTAGATTCAAGTTCTGGCCCTGCCACATATTAGCTATGTGTGACCTTCAGTAAATTAAGTCTTCAGATCCTTATTTACTCATCCATAAAACAATAGTGCCTGAACTGGCAGAAGAAAGAACTAGTGAGCTTAAAGCCAGATTGGTAATGATTATGCAATCCAAAAAACAGATAATATAGAATGAAGAAAAATAAACAGAGCCTTGGTGAAATGTGGGACACCTTTACACACATGAGTATATGTAATGGGAGTATTAGAAGAAGAGTAGAAAGAGAAATGAGCAGAATAAATATTCAAAGAAATGCCTGAAAACTTCCCAAATATACTTATAAAAAAACCATTAACCTACACATCCAAGAATTGCAACAAATTCCAAGTAGGAAAAATGCAGAGAGATCCACAACCAGACAGATCATAGTTAAAAGATGAGACAAAGAAAAAAAATATTGAAAAGAACAAGAGGAAAATGAATCATTAACTATAAAGGAACCTAAGTAAGATAAATAGCTTATTTATCATTAGAAACAATGAAGACTAGAAGGCAGTGGGATAATATATTCAAGGAGCTAAAAGAAAAATAAGGATAATCCCTGCCTTGTAGTATTGTTTGGATTAAGGAAACTATGAATTCAGTGTATGACCACAGTGGTTCCCTGAACGCATTATTAAACATCATACAGTGTAGCTTCAAATTATCTCCATGTTCTTTTATGTTATATAATTCACCCTATGTAAGTCAACTGGGGCAGTTCAATATTGTTAAGGCGGAAGGGAAGAATCAGCCTTCTAATACTCATCTAGAGGTTTAACCAAAAGAAGCAAGGATCTCCATTTGTAGTTCTTCCGAGGAAAAAAGGCCGTCTACAAATAACTGTTTTATTCATTCAGTCATTTAGTATTTATTGAGCACTTGCTATGTGCTTGCTTGGAGCCATTGCCTGTTGGAGGGAAGATATAATATGCCTCTAGGAACTCAGAGTCTTTGGAGTGAATGGCACTAATCAAATCGCTACACAAATGATCATGACAAGCATGTGAAGGAAAGACATGAGAAGTACTAAGATCCCAGAGTAGGGGGCATTTACCCGAATCAAGAATGTGGGGAAGGAATCCAATATATGGTGATGGAAAGAGAGCTGATTCTGGGTGGTGAGCACATAATGCAATACACAGACCATGTCATGTAGAATTGTATACCTGGAAACAATGTAATTGTTACCAATCAATGTCACCTCAATAAATTTAACAATTAAAAAAAAAAAAATGTGGGGAAGGCTTTCCTTGGAAAGTGATGACTGAGCTAAATGATCAGTAGGAGTTTCCTTTCCCAAATAAAGATAGGAAGGAAAAATGTTTCTGCTAGGGAGATTGCATATGCCAAGGGCCTGTGGCAGGAGGGAATATAACAAGGACAAGGGGACCAGAAGTTAAGTTGAAAACTGTATGTCTGGTAAGTGCTTAATATCCAAAGTATATGAAGAATTACTACAGCTCAGCAACAAAAAAACAACATGATTTAAAAATGGGCAAAAGGGGAAGCCGGGATGGCATAGTGCGTTAAGCACTCATTTTGCAGCCCCGGGGACCGAGAATCGAATCCCTGCTCTGGCCCATGTGGACCCATATGCTGAACTGGGGAGTTCCCCCAGTTCAGTTCTCACCAGGGAGAGACCCTGGCCCTGTTCCTGCCCTGTGCAGCCCCACGCCACCTGTGGAATAAAACTATGTGGAAAAACCAATGATGTGCAACTATGGAGACTGTTCTGGGCCCTCCCCCTTCTCTTTGTCTCTGTCTCTATCTCGCTCTTTCTCTCTGTCAAAAACAATTAAAATAAATCTTTAAAAATGGGCAAAGGACTTAAACATCTCTCCAAAGAAGATATATATACACATGGCCAATAAGCACCATAAAAGGTGCTCAACATCACCAATCATTAGAGAAATGCAAGTCAAAACCACCACGAGATAGCACCTCATACCTGTTAGGGTTGCTACGATGAGCAAGACTGAAAACAGGAAGTTCTGGTAAGGATGTGGAGAAATTGGAACCCTTATGCATTGCTGATGAGATTGTAAAATGATGCAGCCACCATGGAAACCTCAGTATGACAGTTCCTCAAAAAATTAACTATAGGGGAAACCGGGATGGCTCGGTGGGTTGGGCGCTCACTTTGCAGCCCCGGGGACCAGGGATCGAGTCCCAGCCCTGGCCTGTGCGGACCCATATGCTGAACTGGGGAGTGCCCCCAGTTCAGTTCTCACCGGGGTGAGACCCTGGCCCCGTTCCTGCCCTGTGCAGCCCCGCCCACCTGTGGAATGAAACTATGTGGAAAAAAAACCGATGATGTACAACTATGGAGACTGTTCGGGGCCCTCCCCCTTCTGTCTGTCTCTGTATCTCTCTCTCTCTCTCAAAAATAACAATAAAAATAAATCTTAAAAAAAAAAAAATTAACTATAGAATTAGCATATAATTCAATTCCACTAATGGGTTAGACTGCAGGGGTCTCCAAACTACGGCCCGCGGGCCACATCTCTCATCTGACCCGTGGAGACCTTTTTATCTGAATAAAATAATATTAAATAAATAATTAAAAACAACATTTATGTTTTGATTCTTTTTTATTTGGACCTGAAGTGTGTAGTTGGCCCCCAAACTGCTGTTTGATAGTTAATGCGGCCCGCGGGCTGAAAAGTTTGGAGACCCCTGGGTTAGAGAATTGAAAGCAGGGGCTTGAACAGGTATTTACACTCCCATGTTCATACTGGCATTATTCACAAAAGCCAAAGTATGAACACTATCCAGGTGTCCATCATCCATCAGTAGATGAATGGATAAGCAAAAATGTGGTATATGCATACAATGGAATACTATTCAGTCTTAAAACGGATGCTGCAGCATGGATGAACCTTGAGAATATTATCCTAAGTGAAATAATGTCAAATAAAAAGACAAATACTGTATGATTCCACTTATATGAGGTACCTAGAGTAGTCAAGAGTCAGAGATACATAAAGTAGAATGGTGGTTGCCAGGGGCTGGGGGAGGAGAGGAAATTAGTCAGAGAGTAGAAAGAACTTGAGGCCAAAAGGTGAGAGGTGGGCCCAGCTATGCAGCCTACAGATATCAGGTGATTTGATTTTTATCCCAGGCAAAGGATGTCAGAGCTGGAAGTGGACAAGGAAGGGAGTGGGTAGAATTGGGAGCTATTTAGGAGGAAAAGTTAATAGGTCCTGATGAAAGATGTGATGTGAGTATTGGGGGGAGGAAAATCCCCCCAGATTCCTGGGCATCTCCAAGAGGCCTTGGAAACCTCTGGTCTGAGGACTTGTCAAGGGAGTTGAACAGTGCCCTGTTCAAGTCTCAGTGCAAATGTAAACTTACATTTTATGCCCCTTAAGGAAAACTCTGGGGGATGCCAGGATAGTTCAGCAGTTGAGCACTTGCCTCACAATCACGAGGTCCAGGGTTTGGTTACTGACCCTGGCCTGTGCAAAACCATATGCTGAACTGCAGTGCAACTGGCAGCTGCTGAGATGGCTCAGTGGTGAAGGTTCTTGTCTCCCATTCGGGAGGCCCCCAGTTTGGTTCCCGCCCTGTGCAGCCCAAGTCCACCTGTGGTGAATGAAACCATGTCATGAAGTAATGATGTACAACTACGGATACTGCTCTGGGATCCCCCCACCCCATGTTCTCTCAAAACAATAAAATCTTTTTTTTTTTAATTTTTTTTAAGGAATAAAAAAGAAAAACGTTGAAACCTTACGTCCACCCGGACACACCCTCCTGGGCATCAGGGGGCCCAGACAGTGAAGGTTCTGATTGACTGTAACCTAGACACAGACTGACCTTGACCACTGAGTTCCATTTGTGTTTTTCTTACTGTGATGTTTAGCCAAACTTACAAAGGGTCACTTTGGACCAGTTGGGGGTTCTTGGTTGCAAGCAACAGAAACTTACTTCAGTTACCAGCACAGAAAAGGACTTGATTGGAAGGTCATGGTTGCTCACAGAATTCTGTTCTCTGGTTGAGGAACCCAGCTCAGGTGGGAACCAGGAAGCTGGGCCTGGGTTGCCCAGACAGCCTGCTTGTAAAGCTTAGTGTGCTGGACCCTCAACTCCACTGAGGGCATCCTGAAAACTCCCCTTTCCATCTGCCCTTCATCCTAGTGAGATAAAGGCCATTAACCCCATAATAGAGATGAGAAACCTGAGGCTCAGGGAGGTAAGTGGCTTGCCTAAGATCAGGAATCTCTCCTAATGGTAAGTAGTTAAGCCACTATAGGTCCACCCACCAACCAAGACCAGGGCTTACCCCATGGCCCCAACAGGTTAATCCAGAGCTGATTTGCATTTAAAGAAGGTTTGTTTGCTGTTATTATTTAATATTGGTCTGGAAATTCAGAACCAGGGACAACAGTTGCCTTGTTGATTTTTCACACCTAAACACAAATGAGACTGAGGTGGGTGGAGTGGGGAGATCTTATTGGACCTTCAGCTTCTGAGTAGGTAGGTGCCAGGTCACCTGCACCTGTCATGTGATTCCCTACCTCCGCCTTCACCCCATTCTAAGCAGAATGTTTAGATACCAGGCAGCCAGAAACAGCATTCACCATAACCTCTGATCCTTCACCAGCAATCCTTTTTCCTCTCAGCTCTTTCTGGAGCAAAATAGGTCACCTGGTTATCATTCTTAGCTATTTATTCAGCATGAAAAATGACTTGTCAGGGCAAAGCAGATGAACAACTAATTTTTATTTCCAATCATGCTAATTGGCTTCTGGCTCCAACCAGTCATTGAAAGAATGTCCCAGTGACAAATTTATCCTGAACTTGTCTGAATTAGAGTTCTGCTGTCAGAACTGAGTTGTGCCAGATCACAGCTATTGTCTGTTGACCGAAGGGCAGGGTCCCCCCAGTGCCAGCAAATTCTCCAGGAAGCAGCGAACGCCCTGTGGAGTGGCTGGCTGGCCTCTTCCACACAAGCAGCCAGGTTTCTACAAAAACTTTCATTTTTGTAAGTTTTTTTTTATTTTCAGACCTAAAATTATATGATTTTTTTATTCCTTTCAAGTGTAACACTTTGGCTTTTTAAAAAAGATATTTATTTACTTATTTATTTTGATAGAGAGAGACAGACAGAGGGCAAGTCCCAGAGCAGTCTCTGTAGTTGTACAGCATTAGCTTTCGATACAGTTTTATTCCACAGGTGGGCGCAGGGCTACGCAAGGCAGGAACCAGGTTAGGGGCCTCCCACATGGGAAGAACACCCTGGCAAGAACTGAACTGGGGGCACACCCCAGTTCATTATATGGGTCCAGATGGGCCCGGGCCAAGATACAATCCTTGGACCCTGGGGCTGCAGGCTGAGTGTTCAACCTGCTGAGCCATCCCAGTATCCCCGACTTTATTTTATTTTTTTCATTTTTATCATACATGTTTTTATTTAACACCAGTAAATCACCTGCAACATACACAACTCCCAAATCTTGCCCTTCTGTAATGTGAAATGAATGAGTGCATATGTGTGCATAGTTGCACATTGGTGTGGTATAAGGTATACCACCAGTTTTGCTGGGACAAAGTGGGAGGAGACCACACAAGGGTATGAGTCCCAGGGGTATCTTTGGGGGCCACATTGGAGGCTGGCTACCTCAACAACCCTATTAAATCAGTGCCCATCCCCCATGCTCTTTTTGTCCTGGTTTATATATTCCTAACTCCTGTCACTACCTGAAGTGATTTTATAAGTGTCCACCTTCCTCACTGGCCTGCACGCTCTGTGAGATCAGAGATCCCCTCAGACCTGCTCACTGTGGTCTCCTTTGTACTTAAGAGCAGCACCTGGCACCTAATAAGTGCTCAGTAAACATTGGTTGAAGGAAATAATGAAGAATCAGTCATAGGCCCAGTGCTAGGTGCTGGGAAACATACCATATCTCTGTTTTTGGCTTTCAGCCCTTACCTTGAAGGCCTGCAACCAAATTGGGCTTTTTGAACTGAGTTTCCACCTCTCTGAACTGTTGCAACCTGGGCTCATTTAGTAGCTTCACTTTCTTATATCCCCGAGGAACACACCCGGTGGGCCCCCAGAGTTGCCAGCACTGACTGGCATTTCCCTGCATGATTATGACCTACCTTCAGAGTAAACTGGGGAACAAGTAACTGACACCCTGGCTCCCACAGAACTCCTGAACTCCTGGAGAGCTCCCCAGACACAGGAATGGTCTCAGATGCTGGGCATCCCTCCAGAATGACAAACGAGCCATTATACCCATATACCCAGCCTGGCCCTCAATGGCCAAGAATCGCTTCACACCCATTCACTCACATAAGGCCCATGGGGAGCCCCTGAGTCTGGCTACACACTTGCCTTTCCAGCCATGTGACTGTACTAAACTACTCATCTCCCTAGATCTTCCTTTGCCCAACTAGGAAAGTATGGCTTATGGTTCCTAAATAATATAGCTCCACAATCTCTTGTCCACAGTTCCAAAATCCCAAACCTCTGACCCCTGCATGGTTTTTCCTAAGTTTGCAAGGTCAGACCCTCCAGGCAACACCACCAGGAACTCGCTGCAGTTGAACAAAGATGGGCTTACTGACTGATCTGCTTGTCTGAATAGTTTCACAGGCTGGCAGGGAACTGAAGCCCCTCAGATTGAGGATGGGTGTGGGGTGCAGCTGGTCTGGCTGGTGGGGGAACTGGCCAGGTGTGGAGCCTTTCCTACTGGGTGGGGGGCATATCTGACAAGAGCAGGGGGCCTCAAGGGGCCCTGTGCAGCTCAAAGATGTCAAGGCAGCCTTGAATTTTTTTTTTAAGATTTATTTTATTGTTTTTGACAGAGTCAGAGAGAAGGGGGAGGGCCCAGAACAGTCTTCATAGTTGTATGGCATCAGTTTTTGACATGGTTTTATTCCACACAGGTGGGTGGGAGGCCACATAGAGCAGGAACTAGGCTGGAGGCCTCCCACATGGGAAGCACACCCCAGTTCAGCATGTAGGTCTGCAAGGACTGGGGCCAGGATTTGATCCTTGGTCCCCGGGGCTGCAAGGTGAGCGCATAACCCACTGAGCCCTCCTGGCTTCCCCCAACCTTGAATTTTTAAGTCTTACAACACAATGGGGAATCCAGAGGCATCTCATAAGAGGGTTAAGTTACAAGGATTTATTGTAGGATTTAGACCCATTTAGGTGACTGGGGGGAATGTTCTGGATTGGGTACTATTGGGAAGCAAGGCTAATTCGATGATTTTTTTCTTTTTTTTTTTTACATAGTTTATTCCACACAGATGGATGTGGGGCCTTATGGAGCAGAACTGAACTGGGGCTCCCTCATGGGAGGTGAGAACTGTTGCTGTCATCCTGGTGGTTACCAGTTGTGCACCACAGTTCAGCATGCGGGTTTGCACAGGCCAGGACTGGGACTTGATCCCTGGTCCTCACGGTTGCAAGGCAAGTGGTTGAGCCATTCTGGCATCCCCTGATTGTTTGTTTTTTTAAAGACAATAATTTTTTTTTAAGATTTATTTTTATTGTTTTTGACAGAGGGAGACAGAGAGAGACAGAGAGAAGGGAGAGGGCCCAGAGCAGTCTCCATAGTTGACAGCATTAGTTTTCCATATAGTTTCACTCCACAGGTGGGTGTGGGGCTGCGCAGGGCAGGAACTGGGCCAGGAGCCTCCTGCATAGGCCCTGGCAAGAATTGAAATGGGGACACATCCCAGTTTAGCATATGGATCCTCATGGACCAAGGCCGGGACTCGATCCTCAGGCTCTGGGGCTGCAAAGTGAGCACTTAACCTGCTGAACCATCCTAGCTTCCCCATCTGATTGGTTTTTGTTGTTGTTGTTTGTTTGTTCGTTTTTTAAAGATTTATTGTTTGAGAGAAGGTGAGAGAGAGAGAGAGAGAGAGAGAGAAGAAGGGAGGGCCCAGAGCAGTCTCCATAGTTGTACATCATTAGTTGTGACATGGTTTTATTCCACACAGGTGGAAGTGGGGCTGTGCTGGTTGGAAACAGAACCAAGTCCTCCCACATGGGAGGTGAGAATCTTTGCCAATAAGCCATCCCAGCAGTTACCAGTTGTGCTGCATGCAGTTCAGTATATGGGTTTGCATGGGCTGGGGCTGGGGCCGGAGCTGTGGCCGGGGCTGGGACCAGAATTTGATCCTTGGACCTCACAGTTTTAGTAAGGCAAGTGCTCAACCTGGTGAGCTATCCCGGCATCCCATTTGTTTTTATTTTTTTAAGATTTATTTTATTGTTTGAGAGAAGGTAAGAGAGTGAGAGAGGGTGGAGGGCCTAGAGCAGTTTCCATAGTTGTACATCATTAGTTGTGATAAGGTTTTATTCCACACAGGTGCATGTGGGGCCACACACAGTGGGAACCCAAACCCGGGGCCTCCTGATGGGAGGCGGGAAACTTCGCTGCCAAGAGATCCTGGCCATTACCAGTTGCACCACAGTTCAGCATATGGTGTTGCACAGACCAAGGCTGGGAATCAAACCCTGGACCTCGTGATTGGGAGGCAATCGCTCAACTGCTGGCTAGCTATCCTGGCATCCCCCTATGATTGGGTATTTTAATCAATCTTTTTTTCCCATTTGAAAGCAGTCACTGTTTATTAACAGACAGAATGACAAAAATGGCTATGGTAGAGACCTCAGTTCATACTTCCGATAAGCCTGTTGATCTGGTCTTCCTTGTTGCCAACATCTCCACCTTCTACAAAATGGGTGGTCTTTTTCTTCATTCCACCCCACCGAGAAGATAATTTGAAGGGCCGCAAAAAGTTCTTTGCTTCTTTGAAGTGTTTTCCAACAGCATACATCTTATGAATCAGATCCTCCATGCAGATGATGCCATATTTACCAAGAAATAGAGCAGTCAATGTGTTATCTGTCAGGGCAATTCGCTTCTTGTTGATTTTGCCATAACTATGCTTGAGGATCTTCAGTTCATTTACTGATTTAAGGTTTGGGTACCCCCATGCAATATAGGGCTCCACAATCCTCAGCATGTTAATTGAAGCCTTGATGAGCTTAACAAAGGTGCCATTGAAGATCTGGTGGAGGCGAGGAAGCTTTCAGACCTTTGGGCTCACACCACTGGTGCCTCTGAGCCTGATGACAAATGCCAATTGGGGTTCAATAGGTACAAAGAAGTTACCAGCTTTTCTTGCCATCCCAGCCATTCGAATCTCAGTTCTGTATGTCTGCCTATATTCTTTGTGATAGTGCTTAGCTTTTTCATAAATAAGCTTCCCTCTTGTCTCTCAAAGCATTTTTTGGGCCAACTTCTTTCTCAGGAGCTTGATCTTCAGCCCTGCTAAATTCCTTTGCTTTTTCTTAAGGGTTTCTAGCACAGTAAGGACCTTCTTCTCTTCTGTACCCTCCATGGTTCTGGCTGGGAAAAGAGCTACATTTAATCAATCTTATCTAGAAGGCAGGAGGAATGAAGCAGATGAAGCTCTAGCTTAGGGGTGTCTAGGCTTTTGGCTTCTCTGGGCTACAGAGGAAGGAGAATTGTCTTGGGCCACACATATAATACACTAATACTAACTATAGCTGATGAGCTATTAATTAAAAAAAAAAATCACAATGTCTTAAGTAAGTTTACAAATTTGAGTTGGGCCACATTCCAAGCCGTCCTGGGCTGCTTGTACCCACCCACCAAGATGGCTATTATAAAGTAACAAGTGCTAGTGATGACAGGGAGACGTTGGAACCCTCATACAGTGCAGGTGGGAGTGTCAAATAGTGCACTGCTGAACAACAATCTGGCAGTTCCTCAAAGTATTAACACAGATTACCTTAAGACCCAGCAATTCCACTCCTAGGTAAAAACTCAAAATAACTGAAAACTAGTACTTAAACAAAAATCTGTATACAACTGTCCATAGCAGCATCATTCACAATAGTCAAACGGTAAAAACAGTTCAAATATCCATCAGCAGATGAGTAGGTAAACAAACTAGTCTATATATACAATGGAATATTGTTCAGCCATAAAAAGAAATGAAGCCCAGTTCCTGCCCTGTGCAGCCCCGCACCCACCTGTGGAATGAAACTATGTAGAAAAACCAATGAGGGGAAGCCGGGTTAGCTCAGTGGGTTGAGCGCTCACTTTGCAGCGCCGGGGACCGAGGATCGAATCCCGTCCCCAGCTCGTGTGGAACCATATGCTGAACTGGGGAGCTCCCCCAGCTCAGTTCTCTCTCTGTCTCTGTCTCTGTATCTCTCTCTCTCTCTCTCTCTCTCTCTCTCTCTCTCTCTCAATAAATAAATAAATAAAACTTAAAAAAAAAAAGAAACTCCCAAAAACCAATGATGTGCAATTATGGAGACTGTTCTGAGCCCTCCCCCTTCTCTCTGTCTTTGTATCTCTCTTTCTCTCTCTCTCTCTCTCTCTCTCTCTCTCTCTCTGTCAAAAACAAAAATAAATCTTTAAAAAGGAATGAAATGCTAACACATGCTACAATCTGGATGAACCTTGAAAACATTACATTAAATAAAAGGAACCAGTTACAAAAGGCCACATACTCAGTTATGTGAAATGTCCAGAATAGGCAAATCCATAGAGACAGAAAGTAGATCAGTGGTTGCCATGGGCCGGGCATTGTGGGATGGAGAGTGACTGCTCATGGACACAGCATTTCTTTTTTAGGATGATGAAAATGTTTATAAGTTGATTATAGCAATGGTTGCACAGCTCTGTAAATATACTAAAAGTTATTGAATTGTATACTTTAAATGGGTGAATTGTGTAGTATGTCAATTATATCTCAAAGATGTTACAAAACAAACAACCAAAAATAAAGCAGAGTGGGGCCAAGACAGAACTGGGGATGCATATATTTATCACAACAGGAGTGAGCCCTTCTTTTTGCCCCTTTCAAGGGGAAGCAGATTCCTTCAGTGTAATAAGGCAGTTCCTTCACAGCAGGCTGGTGTGTCTAAAGAGAACAAACTGAGTGTTGTAGCACTGAGAGTCCCAACACCAGTTCCCATTATTCCCGAAGGACTATTCCTGTGGACAAAGTAGTAATGGCCTCAGCAGAATCATTTGTTGACATGAGGTCAAGAACATGTGCTTAATAAGCAACATTCCTGCAAAGGTCTTTACATTAAATTCAGAGTCTCCTCTGCTCTTTCTCCCATGGCCATGATCACTGGCAAGAGTGGGATAGTGGATCAAGTTTGGGAAAGGAAGGGGATGCAGTATGGCTCAGCAGGTTGAGCACTTGTCTTACAGCCCCGGGGTCCGAGGATCAAGTCCCGGCCCATGTGGACCCATATGCTGAATTGGGGCGAACTTCCCATGTGGGAGGCCGCAGGTTTGGTTCCTGTCCTGCATGGCCCCACATCCACCTGTTGAATGAAACTATGTCGAAACTTATGATATATAGCTGTGGAGACTGCTCTGGGTCCTCCCCCCTTCTCTCTCGTTCTCTCTCTCTCTCTCTCTCTCTCTCTCTCTCTCTCTCTCTCTCTCTGTCAAACAATAAAATCTTAAAAAAAGAAAAAAGTCTGGGAAAGGAAGTCTGTAGGTCCACACTGGCCTGGTACTTTACATATATTTCTACATATCCTACCCCTCATCATGGCAACCCCACATGGAAGGTTTTATTTCTCATCATTTTCCTCAGGCAGGGAAGCCGAGACAGAGAGTCATTTGCACAAGGTCACACCATTGCTGAGAATGAGTAGCATGCCCATCTGCATGAACCCAAAGTGGACAGGCATCCACTTTTTTCTGTGGGGAAACTGGGAGAGATAAGCCAACTCTACCCCTGAGCAGGGCTCATGCCACGTGCTGTATGTAAGCAGTGTGTACTGTATGCCGGGAACATTGGGGTGGGCCAGGGATGGGGCACTAGGGGTTGAATCCTGGGCCTTCCCTGCAGACTTCCCTAGGAAACCAGACAAGCAGGCTGCCATTTTCATGCCTGAGAACGGACAAAAGCAGGGTCTGACCATACAGGGGTCCAGGCAGCCTCCCAGTCCTGTGGCAGCTGGCTCATGTCCTTGTCCTTCAGACTTTAGAACACTGGAGGCTTGGTGAACCCCAGCTCAAGGGGGAGACATAACAAGGTTCAGGAAGGTCACTTGTGCCCTTGGGAGGGCAGAGACATGCAGGATCCAGACCTCACGAAAGCCAGCTGCTTTGTGCCCCTTCCGCCTTCCTCCACCAGAGACACCTGTGTGACATTTGGCCACTGTCCAGAAACCAGCTTAGCTCTTCAGACTTTGTTTCTGAAACCTGGGCTTTCCTAACTCCAAGAACTTTGTCTCCTGTCCTGACTTCCAAGAAGCAAGCTGCCTCTCTGCCATCTTCCCTGCATGATTATTGAGAAAGGTCATTGGTCTTACATAAGTGGAGGACTTGAATTACAAGGCTGGCCATTTGTCTGTTCAAACATTTATCAACTGTTAACTGAGCATCTACCTACTCTGCCCCATTCCAGGCTCTCGGAAGCATGCTCACTGCCACGTTCTTTGGTGTCCTAGCAACCAGGAACTCAGCTGAGCTCTAGCCAGGACAGAGTCCATTTTCTCCATGACTGCTGTGACTTGCAGCCACTCTGGGTCTCTGAGAACCTGTTTGTGTACCTTGTGGGTGCACTGAAAGCCACCACTGGACCCCAGGCACACTCAGAGCCCAGGCCTCCCTGACCTCCTGGCAGAATGAGCTTCTCACTCACGTTCTCCGAGCTGGTGAACGTCGCCATCCCGCAGTGTGGCGTGGTCAACTTCAAGGCCCTGCACCTCCTGCTCCATGGCATCCTGGAGCACATCCACATGGCCGAGCTCAAGAAGGTTCTCTCAGGGGACGAGGACTTCCTCCAGTCCCCACAGGCTGAGTTAATGCCCCGAGAAGGAGACGCCCAGCCCATCCTCAACCCTATGAAGAAGCTCAACAACATCTTGGACCACATGGTGAGCCGTATTGACAAGATAGAGAGCCAGCTGGTCATGCTACAGGAACTGCCCTCCACGTCGGAGCTACTGGAGGCCAGCCAGGGGACCGGCCGGCCCGCCCAGGAAATGTGGCAGCTGATAAAGCTCCGGAAGATGGTGGAGGGCAATGAAGAAGCCACGGAAAAGGTATCCCACCCTGCCTGCAGAAGCTTTCTGCCCCCTTTGTTCTCCTTCTGGTCATCTCACGCCCTATTCCCTGGTGCCCCTTGTGATGAGCCCTCCTCATTTGGGAGTCAGGCAGAACCAAAGCTTTATGTTTACACCCACCACCGAGTCCTGAGGAAAGAAGCCAGACACAAACAGCCACATATTGTGTGATTCCATTGATGTGAAATGTCCAGAATGGGCACATCCATAGTAACAGAAAGCAGATGGGTGGTTGCCAGGGCCTGGAGGGAGCCGAGAATGGGGAAGAACTGCTAAGTGGTCTCCTTTTTTGGGTGATGAAAATGTTCTGGCACCAGATGGAGGCAGTGGTTGCACAACATTGTGAATGTACTAAATGCCACTGAATTGTTCACTTTTTTTTTTAAAGATTTATTTATTGTTTTTGACAGAGAGAGAGAGAGATAGATACAGAGACAAAAAGAAGGGGGAGGGCCCAGAACAGTCTCCATAGTTGCACATCATTGGTTTTTCCACATAGTTTCATTCCACAGGTGGGCATGGGGCTGCACAGGGGAGGAACTGGGCCGGGGTCTTGCCCTGGTGAGAACTGAACTGGGGGCACTCCCCAGTTCAGCATATGGGTCCACACAGGCCGGGGCCGGGATTCGATCCTTGGTCCCCAGGGCTGCAAAGTGAGCGCCTAACCCACTGAGCCATCCCGGCTTCCCCGAATTGTTCACTTTAAAATAGTTTAGTGTCTGTTATGTGAATTTCACTGCAATAAAAATAAAAAAGTAATAATTGAGGACCTCCCATGGG
>PVKE010016161.1:0-32383 GCA_004027555.1 Craseonycteris thonglongyai
GGGGAAGGGCGGGGGGGCGGAGAGAGACACTATAATAGGTAAGGAAGTTGCACAAATTTGAAATGGCTTTACAGAAGAAGTAGCATTTGAAATGAAATCTGAAGACAAGCAGAATTTTGACAAAGACAGGTTTGAGTGGGCAAAATATACTCAAAGAGGGCAAGCAAGAGCAGAGGCAGAGAAGAGGGAAACTGTGTGTTTAGAAACCATGAGCAATCCAGTTAAGCCCAACTATCAGATGTTTTAAAGAAGAGCAGATACTACGGTTAAGAAGTTAGGTTGGCATTAAGAATGGAAGACCCAAGTGCCAGATGAAGGCAGTCAATTTGGTTTCCAAGGGGGAAACACAAAGATGGGTGTGCAGAAGTGTGAAATGAGGAGATGTGGGCATTAGAGAAACTTCTGGACAAGCACAAGCAGAGAACTCAAGTAAGACATCCTTCCAATAGTCCAGCAGAGAAGGCTGGGAGATACTGAGATGCATGCGGGCAGGCTCTAAAAGACTTGTCAGGAAGGTAGAATCTATAAATTCACACACTTTGGCATTGTGGATTTGGAGGACTACATGAGGAGAAAAAAATCAAAGAGGAAGTGGAGCCAGTATTGCTGGATGAGTGGGAGAATGGTGGGGGAAAGCCAGGTGTGATTTTGAACATGGAGTACACACAGCACAGATCTGATATCCTCCATCCTAACGTGAAAACCTTTGAGGACTTCCTTTCACAGTGGAGCTCTCCTTATTAAGCTAATCTTTACATCTATTCTATTCCATCCAGACCAAATTCTTCCTATTCCCTAAACACAAAATGTGTTGTCACTGTGCTCACTTGCTTTTCTCCCTCCCCATTCCATCATGACTCTCTCCGGCTATCAACCAGTCCTTTAATCCTGCACAAAAGCTCCAGGAATTCTTCCCAACACTATAACTGGCCAAATAGCATAAATGTGTACAGTCTTAATGCTTTGATAGACTAAACCCATAGAATAGGATTTAAATAGGAATGTGCGTGTACCTGACCTTGCCATAGCAGGTTGTCAATAAGCACTGGGTGAGTTATCTATCAACAGCTACCCAATTCGAATAATCAATTCTTCATAATTACTATGAAAATCCCTCAAAGTAAACTCTTACAGAAGGGTCACTTATAAACTTTTTTCATTAATTCAATCTAATAATCAGTAAATGGGACATCTGCTAGAGACATATCTAAGTCACACCATTTTGTGGGGAACAAGTATATGACATAAGGGTAAGACATTAAATTACAAGCTTCACATTTATCAGGACTAGAGAAAAGTCACTGGGGGGTTGGGGGAGAGCAGTCAAATTCCTTTCCATAGAAAAAGCTGTCAGTCAAGAGAGACTCCTGGATGCACAGACTCACAATACATTAATTGAAATCAGTGTTCAATAATCTAGTTTTGTCATTATTTGCATATTTCAGCCTCTGTGGATACAGGAAAAAAGAAATTCTAAGTCTATACTAGACAGCATCAAAAGGTATTTTTTATTAACATTTAGCAGATTTTATAACCACAGATTTGAGGCTATGCAGAATCCTAGTCTTAATACATACTTTAAAAAATCTTGGTAGATGAGTAAATAATGTTAAAAGGAGGAAGCCGGAATGGCTCAACAGGCTGAACACTCATTTGCAGCCCTGGGGTCTGAGGATCAAATTCCAGCCCCAGCCCCTGCAAACCCATATGCTGAACTCTGGTGGTGATGAAGGTTCTCACCTCCCATGAGAAAGGCCCCCTGTTCAGTTCCTATCCTGCGTGGTCTCACATCCACCTGTGTGGAATAAAACTATGTCACAATTAATGACGTGCAACTATGGAGAGCACTCTGGGCCCTCCATCCTTCACTGTCTCTCTCTCACCTTGTCTCAAAAACAATACAATAAATCTTTAAAATGCTATATGGATTATAGTCCAATGTGTATTAAAGTGCCTGGTAAGCAATAAAACATAGTACAAATGTGATTCACTTTATTATATGATGCTGATCAATGCACAGGAGTCAAGGACCACTGTTCCAAGTAGCTTTTCTCCCTTTTTCTTCTCTTCTACATGGGTCACCATTATCTTTGCACTACCTATATCTAAATCTCAAAGAGGAGGTAGTATGCATTTCTCTGAAGTCCAGGCACCAAACTATTAGCAAAAATCCTGCCATTTTCACTACATGAAGTTTATTTATGGATACATTATTATAAATCAGACAGGTAACATTCCAGAAGTAGTTAGGGATAATGGAGTATGTTACATGTTTACAGTATTTAATATTTTTGCAAACCTGATAAAATAGTGAGTTACCTACGTATCAGATATAACATTTAACCCCAAGTAACAAGTCTAAATTTTCAATGAGTCCAGCTTTTCAATGAAACCCAACAATTAAGTAACTATCAACCTAGTGCTATGAAAGTAACAAATAGGCATATTTACATACAGGGAACCAAAAAAAGCCAGACTTATCTTCTAGAAGGTGGACTTCCCCCGCTAGCTGAGTGTTCTAGGAACCCATCTTCATCTCTGTACTGGCTGACGTAGTTGTGAGAGGCTGTGTTCGACTTCAGTGAATTTTTTTGGGAGACTCTTTTCGACATGTTTACCCACTTCACGATGGGTGATTTACACGAACAACATGCAGCATGACAACACATCTGCCCACACTGCAGTCAGTGTTCAGCAGTTTTTGACCAAAAACAGCATGACCCCCATGCTCCATCTTCCCTGTTCACCCCATCTCACACCTGAGTGACTTATTTTTGTTTCCCTAGATTTAAAAAAAAGGGGGGGGGGTCCTCAAAGGGAAACGTTTGGCCCATGTGGAAGAAGTGAAACAAAAAAATGGCAGAAACACTAAAATCAACGAGTTCAGAAACTATTTGGAGCAATGGAAAAAGCATCTCGATAGGTGTATTGCATCCAACAGGAAGTACTTTGAAGATGACTGAAGTTTAAACATGGAAGAATAAATATACAATGTTTTATAAATAAATTCTGTTTTAGGGGGAGGTTATCCCTTGTACACACACGTCTTTGTGCTCAGTGAACGTATGCTCTGGTTGGAGGTGCAAGGTGTAAGCAAGTAGCCTCACCTTCTACTTTGAGGGAAACAGGAGCGTTCTGTGGCTGAATATGCTCACAGACATGTGAACCCACGGCTCCTGCTGCCTTCTTGTCACTGCAGAGCAGCTCTGCTCCTGTGAGTTAAGGCTCATATGCTCTACCTTTGGACTCCATCCCTTCTCCCTGTTGAGAATCATACTCTTATCAATTATCCTTTGCTCTCCCAAACAGTCCTAATAATCCATCTTTCATTGGATCCTTTCCACTTGCTTTCACATACTTAAAGTCTCAGTCATTTGATTGAGAAAGTAGACATAGCTCACCTGGTTTGGAGGCGAGTAAAGAAAAAAGCTGGTGACCCTACATTGTGGTGATTAGCCAGGGGTTGCTACAGTCAAGTATATGATTATCCTTTCACTACACCAGGGACTGGGGAGAGCAAGTGGGTATAAAAATCCAGCCAACTCTCCACTAGCCCAGCCACATGCCCTAGAGAAAAGATACCTCTTATCAGTTTGCACAGAGGCACCCATGAGCTATGTAGGGGTGGCCCCACTAACATCTGATCACCTAGCTGGCCATTTAGACAAACCAGGAACCTAGGAATCACCCAGGACACCTCTTCCTACAGCGCCTGACATCCGATATATCATCAAATCATACTGTGTTTACCTGCTAAATCTTTCTCAGAGCCATGCACTCCTGTCTGCACCCATGACCACCACACTAGATCAAATCACTGTTAACGCTCCATGGACTAAGTAATCGTCTTCCCTCACCATCTCCAGCTCCCTCCCATCTAAGCACATGGCACAACCAGATTAACTGCTCCCTAATGTTCTTGGAGTACCTGCCAAGTCTCCAGGCAGGAGGACCCCAGCTCATGCTTACTTCCCTTAGGTAAGACACTCTTTCCACATCTAAATTAACTGCCTGTTACCCACACTAGCATTTCATACTGCTTTTATTTTTTTAACCATTGTTACAGTTGTACTTTTACATGTTTGTGTGATTGTTTGATTAATAACCATCTATCCCACTAGCCTTGGGCATCTGTATAGTTTTGCTCACCTCTGTATCTCCCACCCTCAGCATGGTGTCCCAGTCCACAGATATTCATAATTACTCTTTTGAATCAATAAATAGACATGAAACAACTACCAATACCTTAGGGAAGGTGAAACAGAATATGTGATCAAGCACTTGAGCACAGAGAAACTCAAACAAGGTAGAAATTCTTCTATGAGTAGCTTTATGATGTTAAGGGCAGGGGGCATCAAGAAAAAAGGCCCTACCTGGGCACAATTCAGAGCATGGCATGAGTGGTGAATGGGGCTGGGCCACACTGGACAGGAGAGGGGGAGCTGGGACCGAGGCAGGATGGGGGGAGGAGGGTCTTGAAAGAGTAAGTGAAGGGAAGCCGGGATGGTGCAGCAAGTTAAACGCTTGCTTTGCAGACCTGGGGACCAAGAATCGAATCCTAGCCCCAGCCCACGTGGACCCATGTGGACCCATGTGCTGAACTGGGCGTGCCTTCAACGCAGGAGGCCCCCGGCCCGGTTCCCGCCCTGCATAGCCCCCACCCACCTACATGGAACGAAACCATGTTGAAAACTGCTGACGTACAACTATGGAAACTGCTCTGGGACCTCTCCCTTCTTTCTGTCTCTGTCGAAAACAATAAAATAAATCTTAAAAAAAAAAAGTAAGTGAAAACTGTACACTGTAGACTCAGGAGCTAAAACATGCTTAAGTCAAGATTAATTGGCAACATGAAGTCAAATACAGGAAGAGGTGGGAGTCGAGCTGTTTCGAAGATGAGGCAGAGCAACAGACCAGGCTCAATGACTGGCCAAATAGAGAAGAAGAACAGTTAAGATGGCCCCAGAGGAGGAGGGCTCTCAGCGGGACAGCCCTTCCAGGCTGGAATAATAATACAGTATTCTATTCACAAAGACAGAAATGTAGTATTAATTTTTTTATGCAGCTAAACAAAATGAAAGCCAAAGCAGTGGTTCCCTTACTGAAGCATCATGATTTTGTCTTTTTCCTTGAGGAAAGGGGTGGAGAATGGAGTAAAGACTTTAATAATTTCAACTGACAAGAGTTTTAACCAAACAGCTTTTCAAGATCTTATCCAAAAATGGTTTCTAAGATTTAAGTACTATAATGGGGGAAATGAAAGCATAAATAGCCTTATGTTCATTTTATTTTCTTCTTGTTTCCTACCCATAATCCTACCTTGACCAATAAGAGAAGAAGAGAAAGCGATGAAATTCTAACATGTTCTCCCTCTACTCCTTTCATTTCAGCACTATCACCATTCAACTGGCCTAAGGCATTTCATAGAAGAAATAAGAGATATGCACATTCGTGTGGAAGACAATTGCAGTGATGGCCCCAATTTGTTACCACTACCCTTAAGTGGTCTGTCCCACGCTCCTCTGCCATGTGAACAGGTACCTGATAAATTCCCTATGGGACTCTGGTCACAGGCATCTAAGAGTATAAGCTAATTTCTTGTTACTTTCACATTCCACTCACCAGTAACTAAAAAGCTTTGATAGGGAAAAGGCTAGTATAAAAGACATTGTTATTTAGTTTACAACTCAAACCAGTCTCCACCTTCTCACAAGCTTGTCATGGGAAAGTCGGGTTTTTTTTTTTTTTTTTTTTAATTATTATATTTTATTATTAAATTTAATGGGGTGACATTGGTTGGTAACAATCAGACAGTTTCCCAATGGACAACTCCACATCACATCACCCATGCATCGCATTATGTGCCCAGCTCCCAGAATCAGGTCCCCCTCCAACACCATATATCTGGTGCCCACTCTCCCCTCCCCACACAACTCTCCCTCCCTCCTCCACCCTCCTCCCTCCTCTCCAGGTAAACACCAAACCATTGAGTGTGTCCATAATGCTGGTGGGGAAAAGTCTTAATACAAAAATCTTTACTTAAAGGACTAAATGGATTGAGGTTGCTCTAACAAAGTTGAAATAAACAGTTAAATTGAAGAGGAAACCAGTATAAGACCTACAAGAGGCAAGGTGTGATACAGCCACAACAACCATATTTACCTATGTAGAAATCAGGAGGGGTATTTCCTCTTTATAAAAGTATATTTGGGGAAGCTGGGATGGCTCAGTGGGTTAAACGCTCACTTTTGCGACACTGGAGACTAAGGATTGAATCCCGGCCCCGGCCCGTGCAGACCCATATGCTGAACTAGAATGTGCTTCCTATGTGGGAGGCCCCCAGTTCGGTTCTTGTCCCCCAGTTGGGCCCCTGGCTCAAGGGGGCGTGCCTCCCATTCGAGAGGCCCCCAGCCCAGTTCCTGCCCTGTGTGGAATGAAACCATGTTGAAAAATTGATGATGTACAACTATAGAGACTGGTTTGTGCCCTCCCTCTTCTCTCTCTCTCTCTCTCCTCTGTCTCTGTCAAAAACAATAAATCTTTTTTAAAAAGTATATTTGAAATAAAATCCTATTATTTTCCAGATTACATACCCACCGCTCTTGGAAAATAAGCACCAAAGCAGGGAGAAAGTAACTAATGCAGTTAAGTGCTCATTATGAACTGAGCACTGTGCTTTATACACACACACAGACACACACACTATCTCTCCTCACAACCACCCCTGAATTACCTGCCCTTATCTTCTAGATGATGAAGATGAAATCAAAGCAATCAGCTCTCCATATCACAAAACCAGTGTTCTGCCTCCAAAAACCAACACTGCAGGGGAGAAAGCACAGGTCTTCACTCCTGTGGACTCCGTGCAGAGGGGCTAAGATGTGCATAAAATGCAGAAGACCACCCCACACCAAAGTACAGTGGTGATGGGTACCTCCCCCCCAAAAAAGTGGGTAAGCAGCTTTTAAAAATTCCCAGGAAGGTGAAAAATAATATCTCATAAGTTCACAAGCGGCTGTTGCTAAGTCAAATAACTTTCAACTGAGCAGTTTTTTTCTCACCCAAACACACCTTTCCAGATAAAATTTAATCTAAAGATTGTAATTACCTGATAAAATGTTGTTCCAAGAGAATCATTTTAAGAAATACTCCCATTATAGGAATGCCAGGGTAGCTCAGTGGTTGAGTTTACTTCGCAATCATGAGGCCCGGTGATCAAATCCTGGCCCCAGAGGGTGTAAACCCATATGCTGAACTGAGGCACAGTTCGTAACCAACAGGATGGCTAGGTGGTGAAGGTCCTCACTTCCCAAGTAGGAGAACCCAGTTTGGTTCCCGCCCCATGTGGCCCCACATCCACCTGTGTGGAAAGAAGCCATGTCACAACTAATGATGTACAACTATGGAGACCACTATGGACCCTCCCCCTTCTCTCTCTCTCTCTCTCTCTCTCTCATTTCTCTCAAAAACAATAAAAAATAAATAAATAAAATCTTTACAAAAAAGAAACCCCATTATATAGCTACATAAAAGAAAGAACCATGATACAATAAAATGTTGTAATGGCTGTATATGTGGAGCAGTCACAACATAATCTCTGGGTAAGAAACACCCTTCTCCATTAAAACTATTAATAGTAAATCCCATCCTTTCCCAAACAAATACCTAAGTATAACTGTCAAAAAATAGGAGGTGGGGAAGCCGGGATGGCTCAGTGGGTTGAGCGCTCACTTTGCAGCACCGGGGACTGAGGATCGAATCCTGGCCCTGGCCCGTTTGGAACTATATGCTAAACTGGGGCGTTCCCCCAGTTGAGTTCTCTCTCTCTCTCTCTCTCTCTCTCTCTCTCTCTCTCTCTCCTCTCTCTCTCTCTCTCTCTCTCTCTCTCTCTCTCTCTCTCTCTCTCAAAAAATAAATAAAAATAAAGTCTGTTTTGTCTCATAAAAATATTTTAAAAAAATAAGAGGATGAAAAATAACATACTTCACCTTAAGGGAATTATACTTATTTGGAAAAGAGATAGTCCTCAAATAAAAATAACAAGAATGTTAAGACTTTCCACAGACAATGACTGAAAGACTGGCTGGCTGAGTTGTGGTCTTTTCTATCGTGACTACATTTATTGAATACTTTACTGAGTACTAAGGAATGTATTCCCTCTTGGACATTATACACATGCTATCTCACATATACAGTGACTAAACCATTGCTGCTACTCATAAAGATATACTAATTGTGAGTTTTTTATTTTATCTAAAGTCTCATTTGGTCAAACTGCAGCTACATATCTGTTCCTATCACATAAGATATTTTGAATTTCCTCAAGTTTACATCTGTGTGCATATGTGTGCTCACTTTCCATCAGATTATTTTCCAGCCCAAATATACATTATTCACAAACCTCACGCAGCTCAAAATTCAAATGAACATATTGTTCTAATCTGTGAAAGCAGCCTCCATTTCTGCAAAGTACTGCCTTCTGAGGCAATGACAGGCTTGAAAAACTTCAACTCCATCATCCTCCTCGTTATCATCCCGTCATCCGCTTAGAGTGTGTGCACCAGGCACTGGTTTCTCTTCAGAAACTGGGCCTGGAGAAGTTAAGTAGCTTTCCCAAGGTCACATGATACAGTGAGGAGTCTAAATGAGAACCAGGCTCTAGCTCCAGAACCCAGGCTCTTAACTGTTAGGTTATACTGCCTCCAATGGTTATTGACAGCACATCTATCACTTGACAACTTCGATATTTACAGATCATTTGATTGATTTCAACTCTCACCTAGCCAGCATCAGAGCTGGAATATTTCTGTTTCGACAACTATTCAGTCACCTGAGGCAGGCCAAACACAATAATCTAATTCTGTGGTGCTGACTCTTTTGGGTTTAATGTTGTCTTCATTTAGTTCAGGTTGAGATATATAGGGGACTTTGTTTTTTGCCATGTCAATATCTAGCACAGCATCAAAGGAAAAGGTTCATGACCTGTCACATAGCATATGCCTACTACAGACTGGCTACTGGCTGTCACTATAAGACAGTAAGCTTCTAGAAATGTCCTAGACACAATTTGTACAGGTGAAAAGCTGCCAGTATGGTTGGAAAGAGACTAAGGCAAGCAAGCAATCACCAAGCACCAATTCAGTTTTACTCCTAATGATCATTTGAAATTTGGCTGTTTGGTATCCAAAATATTTATATAGAAGCAAACTCAGCTACAAAACAACAAACAAGGAAAACTAAAGTAACCCACTTCACCTAAGCCATGATGTGGCTGAGAGAGCAGAAAGTGATGGACAATCCTAGAAGTCAGTGGAGCATGGAGTTGAAGAGATGAAAGTTAATTCTACCATAAGCTCCTTAGAGTCTTGCCCTATTTCTTATTCTAGTTTTCTGTGCCCTCCCCCATCCCATCCAGCAGTTGAAAGAAGACTGAGGAAGGAAAGAGTTGAGATTTACTCCATAGTAATGGGGGAGACACAGGGCTAGCTACAGAATAGGCTATATCCTAGACTTTAAAAGAAGGGGGTGGGGGGCTTAATCTAATTTTTAAAAAAAGGAACTACCACATAGCCCTGCTCACTCTGGGTGACTAGAAACAAAATGGTATTTGGCCATTTTGAAATCATCTACATTCTTCTTATTGGTCATAAAACTTTTTAGTGACATTAAATTACTTGGTTATACCATCTAAGATACACAGGAATCTATACTGTAAAATAGATACTTCCTTACACACTACGCTTGGTTATAAACTAAATCCACACTGCCATGTTAAAACCACTCTTTATTTAACCACATGACACAAGGGGAAATCCAGAAAACCCTGACCAAGACATTACTAGCAAAATGTTCTACAGGTTGTTGCCACAATCACACTTTTAATCTTTTCTTTTAAAGATGTTAATAACTAATTGCTCACAAGTTGCAGCTATGATGCCAAGAAGGCATTATCTACCATCTTTATTTGAAACCTCCACAGTCATACTAATAGACACACCAAGGCTCTCAAATCTTTACACCTCTCACTTTCATATTCTCTTTGGTAAAAAACAAGGCAAGCTAAAACAATATTAATAATGCTCATTTTAGTAAATGATTGATATATGCCAGGCACTGAAGGTACTATTATTAGCCCTATGTTGTGAGGAAACTAAGGCACAGAGACTAATTAACTGGTCCAAGATCGCAAACGTAGTGAAGTGCTGCAAATAAGCTTTAAACACAGGCCGTCTGACTCCAGAGCTTTCGGCTTTAACCTTGATGCCATGCTATTTTTCCGATCTCTAATTACACATTTAAGGAATCGCTTTAAATTACTATCATTTTATCTGAATTTTTTTTCTTTCTTATGGTTGGTGGAGAAGGAATCTCTAACATCACTATAACAGGTCCACATTTGGGTCTGGAGACGTCTACTTACCCTGTATTCTTTCCATACAGGCCTCACAATGATGATGCAAATTCCTCTCAAATTACCCTAAATACAAAAAATTAAAGGGAACCCTTCCTTGCTTTATATCACTGAATTATTGGATTTTAAACTTCTTATAAACAAGAACCACTCATTTTATTACTTCTGCCTACGTACAAGGAGGGCATTAGCTGAGTATTAAGTTTATAATCTAAACTCAAATATTGACTAAGTCAGCCTTTTTAGTAGTTGGCAGTGCATTTCTTGTTCCGCATTTTACTGTGAGTTTTAGTAGAGTTTGGCATCCCCTGTGCAATAGTCTTGGTGGCACTGCTGTATGGTTCCCAAGGTGTCGACAGCAGCCTGGCAGAGCAACACTTTAAAAAGTCACCCACTGTCTGGTTGCTTACGTGAGGTCCAGGAGCCAAGTACAGTCATGCTGAAATACCTGATTCCCGAGTCCGTCTATGCTGTACTCACAGAGTATGGAGCAAGGTGTGGAAGAACTGGCACCAGGTGTGATTAAAGTAACATACGGCTGTGAAATCTTTTTGCTAGAGATTACAGGCTTAAATTCCAATTTCAGATGCATTCAGGTGATTTTCCTTCTTGTTCAGTACACAAAACTGAAAAATGCAAACTACTACAAACTTAAAGCTTTTTTTACTCGTGCCTGTATTTCATTGAGTCTAATATAAACCTTTTTTCACATTTCAGTGTATCACAAATAGGCTCCATCTTACCATTGGTATCATCTTAGATTTGACAAATTCAATAATAAAATGTACTTGCACGTATTCTGGATTCTATGGTTCTCAACTTTTATGTTACTGTCAACCTATTTATTCCTAAATCATCTAGGGGACAATGTTAACAACTTGTCTCTGTTTTTCCTTTTCTTATCCTCTTCTGTTTGCCATAGAAGATATACTAAAGAATGTCTGAGGTAAACAAAAGGTAGCATAACTTCAAGGAGACAAAAGCTTTGAAGCTATTTTATTACAAGTGCAAAGCTGTTACCCTCCTGTGAAAATAAAATACAGCCTAAAAGTTTCTCCAGGCTGTATGTAGCCCAAATGTGTTTCTTCTATGAGAAAGACACAATTCCAAGGGGAAAGAGTTCCAGATGCTAAAGTCTTCCTACCAGCTTACATCAACTGACTCCAAGACACAATAAGCCTTTTAACTCAAGCTCAAAAATCTCCGGGGGTTTCCCCCTCCACCTCCCAAATATCAAAATCATGCTCACATATTTAAACAATTAGGTGAGATGTACAGAAGCTAGCACTAAATATGTCTGAAATTTGAGTGCTGAATGTGCAGTTAATATTAACCAAATTCAGATCTCATCTACAGAAAAATTAAAAAACATGATTCTTGTTTTCTTTGACTTCAGAAAACTTAAAAAGGAGGAGGGGGTCTTTTAAATTCAACTTACTGCAGAACAAAATTTCTCTGGAATAAAATAATAATAATAAGCCAAATACTGCTAAATGATCTAGACAAAAGGAAAATCTTAAGAGGCAATGTTGGAAGCATCTGTTTCAGAGTATATAACAGTTAACATTACTTTAAAAAAAAGTCCCTGTCTATACCACAAAATAGCACAAAGTTCCACAGTCCTTCCTTCCACTCAAAGTACCTGGCAGCTTCTTGGAGTGGTTGCTGTTGTTTTTCCTTGCAGTTTAAAATTCAGAAAATATTTTACAATATAAAGATTAAAATAAAAACCACCTGTAATCCAAATCACTAGCACTTCCTGAGCGCTACACGTGACAGGCACAGTGTGGGGTGCTGGGTGCACTACCACACTCGCCCACAGAAGCCTAGCAGACAAGCAGACAAGCACGGCGGCCCCTCCTTTCACAGCCCAAGAACCAAGTCTTAGACACATTTAAAAGTTCTTGCCTGTAGTCACAGAGCTATTTAGTCACTTGTCTGAAGTCACACGGCCAGGAAGGGCTTGTCCAGGGATTCAACCCTGATCTGTTTAACTCTGGAATCAGAGCTTGTAACTAACTGAAACTGCTAATCCCTGAAACTACTCATTTTTAACACTGATATGGATTTTCTATACTCTTTTCTATGCTTATAGTTTGTGTAAAACTGAGACCCTACTTAATATATTGTTTTGTACTCTACTCTTTTAAGCTTGTTTTCCAAAAACATAATCTATGATGCCTGCATGATATTCTAACATAATAGAGCACAAATTTAACCATTCTCAATTTTTCACTGTCAGAGAAAAAAAAAAGGTTGTAATTTCTTATTCATAATAGCTAAGTGGATTTCAGGTTTTTCCTTGGGGTAGGCAGATGACTGATACAACTGGAATGGTGTTTGTAAAGGTCTTGATACATATATTCCCTAATTTCTTTCCAAAATGTTTGCACTTACTCAACTTTAGGTAGCAGTGAGTGCTTGCTTCGACAGCACGTACACCGAAATTACAACACAGACAGCAGTGACAATGCAGGTCTCACCATATTCTGGCAGCATCAAAAATATTTTTAAAATCTTCACTAATCTGACAAGAAGGAAAAAAGTATCTCACTTTAATTTGTACTACTTTATTACTCTTTAATTTGGAACTTTTCAAGTTCATTGACAATTAAATTTTCTTTCTACACATTACTTACTTATAACCTTTACTTACTGCTTTCTATTGAGCTGCAACTGTCTCTCTACTGTATTCTTTCATAGAATGTGTTGATGTGTCTTTTTAATAAATCCATACCCACACCGTAGTTGAAGTATAAAACATGAGACAACGGTTCTTCTTACTGTTGGAACACACATTCACAAGAAAATTGAACTAGAGTGCTGATCAACTTTCACCTGTAATTAACTGTATTTGTATAGCCTTCTTACATACTCCTAATCAAATCAGCACTGTGTTGTTTTGATTCTGAAAGAGTAACATTAATTATTCTATAGAATTGTCATATTATTCTGATTGTGCCCATATTATAAGGACATTTATAAAAATAAAGTCAAACTGTATGTGAAAACAGTTCCAAAACCATTTTTGTGAGACTCTGGCTTTTGTTTTTTAAAGGGAGGGGGGAATTTAATACTTTGCCATTTCTTGATTTACAAGTTATACAACTTCATCATGAAGTAGCTTTATTTTGGAATCTTTCTAAAGTGATTTTTAAAATCTTTTTATACATGTTACCCTCCTCAAATGTATTCTATTTTTGGATCTAATCTAAGTTCAAAATGTCACACCTCAGTTCTTTTCTAAACCTTTCTCAGCTCCATGCTGAAAGCCTCTGGGACTGACCAGCCACTGACTCCATGATCTGTGTCTCCTCCTTGCTCCTTCACTTTTCCTGCCATAGTAAGAGCTCCAGTGTCTACTGGCTAGGCTATTTCAACAGCCTGACATTTTGCCTCTAGTCCCTCCTCAACTGCAACCCATTACATGTTGCCAAACTAACCTTTCGACTCCATTTCAAGCACGTAATGCATTATAAGTCAGGCTCTCACTGTCTGAACTTTGTTTCGCCACAGCCCACCCTCACCCTGTCAATCCAACCCCTGCCCCTCTCCTCCTGGCCAATGCTGCTCCTCCCTGAGCCAGAGAGCCTGCTAGCCTGTCCCAGGAGAACAAGAGAAGGAGGGGGTGGGAATGTGGCAGCAGCTGTGTCTTCTTCCCTAGCTCCTGCTCTCCTTCAGAGGACACTGGGGACTAAGATCCCTGCCCTGACCCCTACAGGTTGCTGTGGGCTGGCCAGCTGTTTCCTGCCAGGACCCTTGACAGTATCTCCATGATTCTGCTCATGTTATTTCTCAGTTCCTCTAACCTATTGAAAGAGTGCAAGTCATACTTCTTAATTTCTTTCTCCCCTACCAAGCCCTGCACTGGCCACCACCACCCGCCGCTGCTACTACACACCTTTTAGCACTTAATTACATACTGTGCTACTCTTCCACATTGTCACGTGTGTGTTAACACGTTGCGTACGGCGGGGTTTAAAACCCTCATACCCCTCTGTTCCGGCAGGTATTTAAATGAGACCATGTAGAAATAAACTCTTCTCTTTAAAATGCTATTGCTTCCATATTATTTATAACTTTTCAATGAAATTTTTTGTACTTAACTCACGTAAATTTATCCATTGGTAATATTTGCTCATTATATATCAACCAAACCTCATTAATTAAATAAATCTTGCAAAAACTAAAAGGTCAAGTGTAAAAACGAGAATTCTCGTTACCCGTCCTTAACGCATGGCTCAGAAAAAACGAAGATTTTCGTGATCCATACGCAATGTGTTAACCTGGACTTCCTAGATATGGATGACATTTTCAGTATATCTCACAGAACCCAGTACAGTACAGTTATAATTTTACATAAGCACTCTTCACAAACATTGAAGTCATACCAAAAAGTAAGAATATTCTAAAGATATGCACACTTATAATTCTTATCCATCTTTGAAATTAATTAATAACTTTCACTAGGCACATCCATGTTTCCAAAAACAACAACAACAAAAAATGTATTGGGGAAGCCGAGATGGTTCAGTGGATTAAGCACTCGCTTTGCAGCCCTTTGGAGACCGAGGATCGAATCCCGGCCCCGGCCCGTGCAAACCCATATACTGAACTGGGGAGTGCCCCCAGTTTGGTTCTCACCGGAGTGAGACCCCCGCGCCCACCTGTGGGATGAAACTATTTGGAGAAATCAATGATGTGCAACTATGGAGACTGCTCTGGGCCCTCCTCCTTCTCTCTGTCTCTGTATCTCTCTCTGTCAGAAACAATAAAAAATAAATCTTAAAAAAAAAAAAAATGTATTATAAGCCCCACACAGAAACTCCCATTTACTTTTCAAAGATGTAAGTCCAAAAACATCACTAAACTTCTTCCTTGTCACTACTGACCATGTCTTTGCATTCATTAAAGTGCTTCCTACGAATGACTTGGGTATGGCCCTGTCTGTAAAAGCTAACGAGTTTGGACAGGTCCGGTTTTCTGAAACCCCCTTTCTGCAAGCAGGCTGTTTGACAACAGGCTTGTACAGGAGACATCTGCCCTGACTCCAGTGTCACCAAGGTTCCTGGGTGCTATCATCCACTCCAGTACAGTTCCTTAGGTCATGCTCACTTCAGCAAGCAATACCTCTCCAAATGGACTTCAGTTGCTTCTTTAAGTTTTTGCTCTGACACAATATTATAATATGAACATTACTGTTGCTAACCTACATAATCACTGGATTAACCCACAGTGTGCCTTACGTACCTAATCAAAGCAATGCAAGCGTGGGGAAATGTGCCCATCAGATGCCGGGAACACAGTGATGGGGTTTGAGAAGGCCAGACTCTCACCTACTCTTCCCCCTCCCACAGTCTGAACCCCAGATGGGAGATGGCCAAGCCAGGGTTGGTACATGTAGCTCAGGAGGCACAGGGCCGCCTTGCACAGCCTGGGTCACAGCTGCAACACCGAGCTCATCCGGCCCAGGGGCACCCAGAGGCTGCCCTACAAGCCCTGCCCACAGGAGCAGAGCTGGAGGCAGGCTCCCTCTCTGCAGGTGGCCATGCCCCAGAGGAGGGCGGAGGGGCAGGAGCTGGGATCCTTCTAGACTGCAGTCAGGGTGGGGAGGCACCAGCTGCGGGGGAGGGTGGGGGAGGTTCCCCAGGTACTGGTTGCTGCCCCACTTTCCTCCAGTGCAAATAACAATGACAGCAGGGGCCTAACAGTCCCAGGACTGCACTCTAACGACCAAGGAGTGTCAGGGAGGGTGCACACGGAGCAAGGATGCCAGGACACGAGGTCACTGGGCCCACTGAAGAGAAGGTGCCTGCCTGCAAGAGGGCAGCGATGAGCAGGATCTGGGGCACCAGGATTTAGGAGACGGCGGGAGATGCACAGCTCTTTCGAAAGAAACAGCTGTGCGTGGAGCTTCAGAGCTTTGTTATGCTTTTGCAGGAAGGAGGCAGAACTAGGCAGAGTAGGTTTTAGACAAGTTGGAAACATTAAGAACAGAAGTTTGGGGGAGATAATAGTTCATCACATGGAAATAGGAGCTGAAGCTATGGGTCTGAACTAGACCTTAGACAAGGCCAAGATCAAAACCCTGAGTACAGGCATTATTTAGGATATAGGTAGAAAAGGAATGAAGAACTGAGAGAACATCGGAAGGAAGGCCCAGGACCCTAATCCAGGGACCCAAGTCAAGAGGATGGGGTGGTTAGTGAGGAATGAATCAGAAAGGAAGGAGAAAAGCTGAGGAAAAAAGCTCCGTGGTGTGCTTCCCCTCACGTTCCACCTGAGCATTCTGTCTTTCTTACAATGATACTACCATGCCCTCCAAGATGGCAGTAAACTAAGGTGACCAGATTTTAACATTGGTAAAGTGGGACACCATTGACCGGGGGGGAGGGGGCTCTTGATTAAAAATTTGGTCTATCTCCCGCCATTCCCTAGCTTGTCGTGCATTCTTTCCAAAAATCGGGACTTTTTTAAAACGCCACAGGACACGGGACAAATTGTTAAAAATCGGGACTGTCCCGCCAAAAGCGGGACGTCTGGTCACCCTACAGTAAACCCACTCACCAAGTTACCTGAGATGACTCTCACTTTAAATTTATCACATGCCGCTGGAAATAATACTGGCTTGAAGTGGGTTGCCCCAAAATAGTTACTGCTCCATATTAAATCTATTCATTTTTCATACCACATAAACTAGCACTACACACAAAACATATTTTTTCGTTATTCTGTGGCAGAAGTGAAAACAAAGTTTAACAAAGAAATACAAAGCTTGCTATTCTCCATCCCTTTTACCACCACCATGCTTTCACACTCTTAACCATGCATTCATCTTCACCTTTCATATTAACTGGCATGCCCAACAGCAGCTACATTTCACTCATCTGTGTGCAGAACAGCATTACTTGCGAAATTCCAAAAGAATATTCTAAGAATATATGAGTTATCATTTTTCTAAATTGTTTTATATTTCCACAGTATGTTCACTGTGTAACTAACATACTGATCTAAAAGTGTGGCTTTTTAAACTTTAGAGTACATCAGTAGCATCTAAATTAAAATTCATATTCTAGATGGTCCACAGATTTTAATTCAGTAAAACTGTGCGGTTGAGCAATGTGCATTTTTAACAAGTCTTCTAGGTGACCATTGGTTCTAAGGCTCAATAAATATCTATTTTATTAGTCATTGTCATTGTACCACATGAACTTTTTAAATAATTATATAAGACCCTCAAAATCACCTAAACAGACCCATTTTTCAGGTCCCTTGGGGAAAAAGGATGAAAAATCTACTTCAATCCAGCTCATCATTCTACTCTTCCTGAAAGACCAATGGATGCATTATACAAATCTGTAAAATAACCTTGTACCTCCTGAATGAGGGGTGTCCAACTTTCTCACTTCCCTGAGCCACACCTGAAGAACTGTCTTGGGTCACACATAAAATGCACTAACACTAATGACAGCTAATGAGCTTAAAAAAAAAAAATAAAAAAAAAAATTGAAAGAAAGAAAATTTAAAAAAATAAAGAAATCTCAAAAAAATATTGTTTTGAGAAAGTATATGAAATTGTGTTGGGACACATTCAAAGCCATCCTGGGCCTTGGGTTGGACAAGTTTGTGAATCCTGGGAAGGGGGAAGGGAGGGAGAGACAAGAGCATGGTTGGAAAGCTGCAGGAGGAGCAGGATCAAGGCAGAAGGCCAGGCTTCCAGCGCCTGTACCCTACCTACTCCTCCAGCAAGGACAAGGGTAGCAACTATCCCTTCAGCTTTTTCGTCCCAGGAATGAAGAATAGCATTTTCTATGCAACTGCCTCAGAATAGTGAGAAAAGGGGACGCTGGGAATCCTATCACAAAACAGTATATTGAAAGAGTCAAAGAGACAAGAAAATGTCGTAAGGAGCTGAATTAATGCTAGAAAGCTTTGAATCAAAAGCCTAGTGTAGGTGAAAAATCAGATGGATTGCTTATGAGATTCGACAGCTGGCCCAAGGAGTCTCTTTCACAGGAAGTAAAGCTAGTAAAGAGACACTTTCAGGTTTGCCAAGTGAAGATACGGTTGTTATTGTTGCTGTTATTGTAGCAGCGATCCATAACGGACAATGCCAATGATGTGGGCATTTCACTCAGTGCAGAAAAGCCTAGGCTGTAAAGAAGGACAATCGCATCTTAACCTCAACCATTCTGCAAGCCAAAGCCTGTGTTTCTGTGCAGATGGATCCTCAGGACACTGCCTCTCGCTCACTGCACCAAGACTGTGAACCATCACGGCATACTGTCCAGAGATAGCACGGTGGTACTGCCCGCCAGCCAGCAACTCAGTGATAGCAGTATCGCCACCCATGGGCTCAACTGTATGAAGAAATTACCTGACTTTGTTATCATACTGTGTGTCCTTAGGAAAGCATCTGACAACACACGAGACAGTTTCCTTTATCCTGCAGGACCTGAGCAGCTAAATGGAAAGGCTCTCAGCAACCATAGTAGCCACAGCGTTCCTTACGAACATGAAGTTTGATTCAAACAGCAGCCCAGGTTTTTACTTTTTTTTTTTTATGACAAGGAAAATGGAAAATCTAAAATACCAAATCTGGTGACAAACCTAGCTCTGAAACATAACACAATCAAGACAAAGTATATAATTTTAAGTGCACCAAAAATTGCAAAACTTAAATTTTAACTAGAAGCTCACTATGTACTCAAGCCAGTTGACAGCTTCTTCAATAGTGAAAGAAAAACAAACAAACAAAAACTATAAACCTATACAAAATCCAGAAATATATCAACATAGAATATTTCTATGAGGAATATTAGTATTTGGATTTGGGATTTTTTTTTTTTTAATCCCCTGGAAAAAGCACACACATCCACCCCATAACTTGTAAGTCCATCAATTTCTACATTTGAATTTTACACCTATTGGAACCACGCAGTGTATGGCTGCAGAAGATGGCCTGTTGCCTTGTGTGTCAGCAGAAGTGTTTGCAAGTGCTTCCTGGAGGCTGCCTCTTCCCCCAAGTTCATGTATCTACAAAGAACAAGGCTATGGCTGGGACCTTAAGGAGCATCCTGGGGTTTTTTCCTGGGCAATTCAAGTCCTGTGTAGTAAGAAAAAAATGCTGAGTAAATTATACATCTTGCTAAAACACTAGAAAGAAATTTTGAGAAAAGCCAAATATGTAGCAAGCTGAATATTTTGATGCTGGCTACATCTTACACTGATAAATAAAAACAAGGCTGGGAGACTAGTAGTCTTGCACTGAGCACATGTCTTGGTTGAAAGTGTTTACAATTGATAAGATATGACATCTACGGAAAAGAAGCCTTCTGACTATAACCCACTAATAGGAACCTTTGAGCCTCTCGGTTTCTCTCCAGAAGTCTGCCCTCTAAAACACAGGTGTGTAAGATCTTGATAGACATTCTCCTAAAGCCTCTAAGGCCCAGGTCTTTTATTTATTTTATTTTTTTTAAGATTTAGTTTATCATTTGAGAGGAGAGAAAGAGAGAGAGAGAGAGAGAGAGAAGAAAGGAAGGAAGGAAGGCAGGCAGGCAGGCAGGCAGGAAGGAAGGAAGGAAGGAAGGAAGGAAGGAAGGAAGGAAGGAAGGAAGGAAGGAAGAAAGAAAGAAAAGAAAGAAAGAAAGAAAGAAAGAAAGAAGGGGGAGGGCCCAGAGCAGTCTCCATAGTTGTATGTCATCAGCTTTTGACATGGTTTTTCATTCCACACAGGTAGATGTGGAGCCACATGAGGCGAGAATCAAACCAGGGGAGGCAAGAACTTTCACTGTCATCCTGGTGGTTACCAGTTGCGCCACAATACAGCACATGGGGTTGCGTGGACTGGTGCCAGGAATCGAACCCAGAACCTTGCAACTAACTGCAAGGCAAGCACTCAACCACTGAGCTATCCCGGTATCCCCAAGGCCTAGGTCATTTTGATGGCACCATCGAAATTAATTTCTGCAGAGATTAATGCTACAAACTATTAAATGAGCCTATCCTGATTTGAGTCCTACAATTAATCTTGAGCAAATTTATTAAACAATCTCTAAAACTCCATTTGCTTACCTACAAAATGGCAATTATTGATCCTACCTCAACATTTTGATTAAGCCTACTTTGGTTACTCAGTGAAAATAGTTATGTAAACACTTTCGACAAAATGCAAATTCACAGAAAGTCTAAGCTCCATTAGTGTTAGATATTGAGATCAAGTCCTAGAGTCAATGTTATTTAAGAAACTTTAGGGGCGGGAGAAGCCGGGATGGCTCAGTGGGTTAGGCGCTCACTTTGCAGCCCCAGGGACCGAGGATGGAATCCCAGCCCTGACCCGTGCAGACCCATATGCTGAACTGGGGAGTGCCCCCAATTCAGTTCTCACAGGGGTGAGACCCTGGCCCAGTTCCTGCCCTGTGCAGCCCCGCCCACCTGTGGAATGAAACTATGTGGAAAAATCGATGATGTGCAACTATGGAGACTGTTCTGGGCCCTCCCCCTTCTCTCTGTCTCAGTCTCTGTATCTCTCTCTCTCTCTGTCAAAAACAATAAAAATAAATCTTTAAAAAAGAAACTTTAGGGGAAGCCTGGATGGCTCAGAGGGTTAAGCGCTCCCTGTGCAGCCCCGGGGACTGAGAATCAAGTCCTAGCCCTGGCTTCTGCGGACCCATATGCTGAACTGGGATGTGCTTCCCAATCACCACCCCCCATTCTTGCCTCAGTTCAGCTCCTGGCTCCAGAGGGCATGCCTCCTATGTGGGAGGCCCCCAGCCCAGTTCCCACCCTGCACAGCCCCGCCCACCTGTGTAGAACAAAACCATGTGGAAAACTGATGATGTACAACTACAGAGGATGCTCTGGGCCCTCCCCAGTCTCTCTGTCTCTCTCTGTCTCTGTCAAAAATAATAAAATTGGGGAAGCCAGGATGGCTCAGTGGGTTAAGCGCTCACTTTGCAGCACCTGGGACTGAGGATCGAATCCCGGCCCCGGCCCGTGTGGACCCATGTGCTGAGCTGGGGAGTTCCCCCAGGTCAGTTCTCTCTCTGTCTCTGTATCTCTCTCTCTCTGTCAAAAGCAATAAAAAAATAATAATAATAATAAAAATAATAAAAAGAAACTTTAGATTTTGACACAATTCTTCAAACTTGCAGTAAAGATGGAAAAATCATACAGTAACTCCCATATACCCATATTTATCAACTCCTTACACTTTGCCCCAATTTTATTTTTCCCTCAAAAGTCACTTTTAAGTGAAATTAAAACAGAATAAAACAGGGGAAGCCAGGATGGCTCACGGGGTTAAGCGCTCACTTTGCAGCCCTGGGGACTGAGGATCGAATCCCGGCCTGTGTGGACCCATATGCTGAACTGGGGTGTACTTCCTATGCAGGAGGCCCCCAGTTCGGTTCTTACCCTAACCCCCCATTTGGCCCTTGGCTCCAGGGGGTATGCCTCCCATGCAGGAGGCCCCCAGCCCAGTTCCCACCCTGCACGGCCCCGCCCACCTGTGTGGAACAAAAACCACATCAAGAACTAAGTTCAACTATGGAGACTGCTCTGGGCCCTCCCCCTTCTCTCTCTCTCTCTCTCTCTCTCTCTCTCTCTCTCTCTCTCTGTCTCTGTAAAATAATAAAACACACATAACACAATAAAATATTTTAAAAAATTAAATAGAATAAATAAAATGAAAGTTGTCTACACTCCATCTCTACCATTTTCATGTCAATCTGGATGGCAGTAGAATTTCAAAGTCTTACCTCTCCAGAGGAAGAAGTCTTCTCACTTTCTAATTGCTACTCACAGCCTAGACCCCAACTCCGAAGCCGCTCTCATTTTACATCCCCTCTTCTCTCTTCCTTGCAATAAACAAAATTTGGTGCGAAAGGGCTCCGTCAAATGTTCAGAAATTTGAGGACCTGGAATTACAGATTTTGAGGAGACTCTGTATCTCTCTAGTCTATACTGAAAAGTTCCACTATTCCAGACTGATGAAATATGTCCCACCACTGAACACCCAGGACAACACCATGCACTATTTTTGGAAAACTGCAGGTTTGGGGAAAAGAAATGATTGTTTCATGAACAAGATAGTCATAATTCAGTTGCCAAATGAGCATCTTTATAGCTAGAAAGGAAAATTTCTGCAAATTTGTCACTTTTAGTAGCTGGGACATCTTAATCACCTCTATAGAGCCAAGAAGAAGAATAGTTAAACAATATCTAGTTATACACCTGAAGAACAACATATGAGGGCTGTCCGGGAAGTAACCAGCCACGTAACCAGTTTTGTTATATTGACAATGGCTGGATTTTTCCTGGACAGCCCTCATATTTAGATAGTCATTTTGATGTCTACTCCTGAGGAGAAGTGAAAGTCATATAGCCAATCACCATGCAGGTCACTCACTCTTTTCTACTCATAATCTAGGGTTATGGGGACTTTTTAAATTAAAAACAAAATCAAGATACACACTTTGTTAAGTTCAATGATTAAGAGATAATAATAATAGTAACTACTCAATAAATATGCCAGATGCTACACTAAGCGCTTTCGATGGAATACCTCATTTAATCTCCCACCATCCTTCTGGGTAGTTGATAATATTATTTCCATTTTTTTGATTCACTCACTGATCTACCTGAAGTCACAATTTAAATTCTCAGCCGCCACAGAATAAAACCTCCCCAAGAACAACTGTCCTTGTCTCCATGGAAGAGAAAGGGAATTAAACAGGCACAGAACCTGGTCGTCTTAGGTACTAAGACATCCCAAGACATACGGCCCCATAAATGCAATGTACACAAGCAGGAAGTGAGGACAGATATAACCGGGGTTGACAGGATGTAGCAATAGGTATGACACAGGGACAGGGTACTGCTGGTATTGTTAATGGACGTTTGCCTAGTAAGACAGCAATGATGTAAGCCTCATGCAAGCTGGTCGAGGCAACATCACAGTTACACATACAGATTCTGGAGCATGGCCAATCTGGGTCCAAATACCTCCTCCACTGCTTGCTACAGTGGTGGGAGTGGCCCTGGGCAATTGAACCTCTCAGCCGAAGTCTCCTCATCTGTAAAATGGGGATAATATTATAGTTCTACCTATTCCTAGAGTTGATCTGATGAGTAACTGAAACAGTCCATTAAAGCACTTAGTATACATAATGCCTGTCTCACTGGAAATGCTTAGTAAGTATTAGTAATTATGGTTATTACTGTTACTTTTATATTTTTGTCACTTTTAATGTGTTATTTCTGCACCATTTTAGTTGATTACCCCAGCACATACCTAGTAGAGAAAACAGACACTGTTTAAGCAAGATTTTTAAATTCTCAGGGTTAGTCTGCATGATTTTACTGACAAGATCAATACACCTACAATTGGTCAAAGCAAAATTTCAAGCACAAACAAGGTCAAGTTACAAGAATATAAAATACTGCGATAGAGATTTTTCTAAGTTCACCTTGAGGATCTAGGCTTAACAGTTTCAATATACTGCTAGTCCCACCCATAAATAATTTCTAGACCCATACACTTTAAAATACATCACCAATGAAGGCGTATCTTTTATTGTACACCTATGCTAAAAGTGATTTTATTACTCATGTATTGCTATGGCAAGCACTGCCTTGGAAACTAAAGGCATGCACATAATTCTACAAGGGACTTCTCACTATTTGCCAGCCTCATGTCATGTGAAAGATGATAGGTTTTAGGTGTGTTACATAAAATATGTACATTTCCTAATTATGTATCACCAGAACAGATTCTAAAAAGTTTATGGTTTCTTTCAGAAGGATAAAAAGAGAACAGACTCTGTGATCGGTTAAAGTAGTCCCCTAACTTACCACAGAACTAGGGAAAAGTGAATTGCCGAGGTACCATGTACGCTTTTTCAGATGTAATGCAAATATGACATAGAAACTTCTGCCTCTAAGTGGGGATACCAGGGAGAGTAAGTGACATGACGAAACTAGCACGTGTGTCCAGCTCCCCGCCTTCCCTACACGGGCTGGTGTGGCAGCCCAGGTCCTGTACATCCCCAGCTCAGTCACAGTGGCTCTTGACCCAACTTCCACGTTGATGAGACACATGGTGGAAAATGCGAACCTGCCGCCTCGCAGGCCACTGCTGCAGGGTAGGGGTGGGGGGAGCAAGCCCCAAATAAACATCCTCTTCATTCTCCCACTAAAACCCATATCACAAGATCCTGTAAAGAGCTTTCCATTTAGTATTTACACCCTTCGGGAAACAGGTTAATTCCTTAACCTATAATACACTGTTGATGGGACCAAACAAGAGAACATGTTTTTAAAAGATTTCTGGGGGAAGCCGGGATAGCTCAGCGGGTTGAGCAATCGCTTTGCAGCCCGGGGACCAAGGATCGAATCCCGGCCCCGGCCTGTGCAGACCCATATGCTAAACTGAGGTGTGCTTCCCATGCGGGAGGCCCCCAGTTCGACCCCTGACTCGAGGGGGCATGCCTCCCACATGGGAGGCCCCCAGCCCAGTCCCCATCCTGCTGCAGCCCCCACCCACCTGTGTGGAATGAAACCATGTCGAAAACTGATGATGTACAACTATGGAGACTGCTCTTGGCCCTCCCCCTTCTCTCTCTCTCTGTCTCTGTCAAAAACAAAAAAATAAATAAAATTTAAAAAAAGATTTCTGAAAAATCAAAAACTAGAAATTTGAAGAAAGTATACTAGAAGTAAACCGCCACAGAATAGTTGGCACAAGTCTTCCTGAAGTTAAGTCAGCACACCAAGCTTTTGTACTATTCCACCACATGGTAGCATCACCACCTGTGAATTTTTAATTTATCCAAACAATCCCTCCAAACCACTAGAAGTGAAAATAAAACCTGCAGGTGAAGCATGTCACTACAACCAATGCAATCCCCTAAATTAACCTGTAAAGCCACACAATCTTGACTATGCTGGTGGACTTGACCAAGTCACAGTGCTCACCAGAAAGGCCTGTGAGAAACAATGTCAATAAAAGTGCCTACGAGACAGACCCCTAACCAAAGACAATGAGTCCCAGGAAGGATAGCTGCATGCACACCAAGATCAAAATCTGACCTAAAACAAAAATCAATGCATGACATTGTTACCTTTATAAAATGGCAAAAGCAAAAGTACAAACACTTCCCTCAAAAAATTGTTTCAAGGTACTTGTTCAGGGTTTTCATAATTAATCTAATAGAACATTAAAGTCACCAACTTAGAAGCTTTTCTGGATTTAGCAGCACCTCTCATTTAGTACCAACTATGTTATATGCCTTTTTTATAGTAAGTGAACAAAGTGACTTTTAAGGTAATACACACACACACACACACATATGTATGCGTATATATACTCCACTAAAAATCATGTAAGTATTCTGACCAAAAACAGTCTTTTTCTCCACAATTATTTAAGTAATGTATGCATTTCTATCACATCCATGTATGACTGCAACCATCTCCTAAAATACAACTAATTCCCGCCACTGAGAGCACAGTGGGACACACCAGGACCTTGTCATAATACATAACTAGCAACAGAAGGCAGCTTCCAGAATGTGAAGCTACAAAAGAACAAAACCTGGCAAAGTCTGCTTACTATAGGATTCTAGTCTCAGTATATGATGAGCCAACTCATACAAAATGCTACATAGTAGGCAAGGAACACGCGAAGTGCTACATAGTAGGCAAGTAATTAACAAAGTAACACATATTAGACAAGTAACAAAAATTCCCTCCCCCTCCATTTCACTGACCCTTAACCCCACAAGCAATCTTTGGTGGGCTCACCAAAGCCAGCAAATTATTTTGCAAAGTGTTGGAATGCCATTAGCAATGGAAAGGCTGAAATGACGGTATCCTGATCCACAACTGGCTATGTCCATAAGGTGCTACAAGAATTAATGAGCTTCCTCCTCAGATCTGGTCCTCATCAGAAGCCCCCTCCCTCAGTGAACAGCATCATCCCCAACCAACCAGCCATGCAAGGAATACACTAGAAACCTACAGTTCCTGATACCTTCCTCTCCCTGAGAACAAATCTATCCTCAAGTCCTAGTCACTGAACCTCATAAATATTTCTCAAATCTGTCCATTTTTCTCCATCCCCATGGTCATCAATCTAGTCAAACCACTATTTCCCATCCCATGGACCAACCACAACAATAGCAAGCAGGATGCAGTTCCCAATTCCTCCCTCCTCTGCCCTATCCACCAATTCAACTTCAAAATACAAGTCTGTTCACATTAGGCACTGCTGAACACTCATCAGAGTGTCTGCTGCTTTTTAAAAATCCTAAATTCCCTACCCTGTACGCTCTGCCCAACTGGCCTCTGCCTGCCTTTTGCATCTCATCTAGCTGCTCTCTGTGAACACCCCACCTCCCTCCAGGCTGCCAACCACTGCCCCTGCTCCTCCCAGCCTGTGGATGGCAATGCTAAAGTCACTTCCTGCGAGGTAGTGCCCCACACAGTTGGGCGAATCGCTGGTGTCCACAGAGCACCCGTGATACAGCAGTCGCTCTGTGTTTTGTGTGGGCCTGTCATGTCTTCTCACGGCACCGCTGTATCCCCAACTTATAAAACCCAGCATCAGGAAGCAGGTACCCGCAAATACTCAAATCGATGAACAAGAAAACAGATGAAACATTAAGCAAAATAAGTCAGACATAAAAAGCCAAGAACCATGTGATTCGACTCATGTGGGATATAAAAATGAAAGCGACAAACAAATAAGACACATAAACAAAAATGCAAACTCACAGACACAGACAATCGTTTAGTAGTTACCAGAAGATAAGGGGTAGAAGAGGGAAAAGGGGTCAAATCTATGGTGATAGAAGGAGAACTGACTCTGGGTGGTGAGCACACAATACAATGTATAGGCGATGTATTATAGAAATGTACACCTGAATCCTATATAATTTTATTAACCAATGTCACCCCAATAAATTTAATAAAAACAGATGAAACAAGAAAACTGATCACAGTCACTCACTTGCCGTTAGAGCCGAGCCCAACACCAGTGGTGTCAGGCTAAAAGGCCACTGGAGAAAGTGTCACTGGCTCCACAGTGGCCTAAGCAAACAAGCCCAAGGACCCATCAATCAGCTTTTAACTATCATGCTCCCAAGGACCAATCAGCTTTTAACTACCACGTTCTGATTCCTCATTACTATTCTGCATTTTTTTTTAAAGACAGTTCTTAATTTTCAAAGTAAAAACAAAGCCGAGCCCTCCAAAAATACCTCACTGAGAAAACATTCAGCTAACATTGCAGTCACCTAACATCAGTTAAAAGAGGAATCTAGTTGTAGTAATGAGTACATGCTTCTAAAGTGAAAACAGTAATCAAATCTTGGAATAATTATCTCTGCATTTTCTAGATGAATCATCATAGTCGCCCCCCCCTCCAAAAAAATAAAATAAAAACTCTTCAAATCATTACACAGTAGAGGCAAATACATTATTGTTGGCTTAAGAACACCTTTAAGAGCTATGTTAGCATATGCTGTAAGATTCTTAACCCAAAAGTTCCTTTGGTGTCAGAACGTAAGAAGAGAGCTAGACTTCTCCAGAGGCAGCTCAGACAACCTCAGAGGAGCCCAGCCCTGCCTTGCACCAGCACAGAGCTAGGCACCAGGAAGACCACTGTGACCACGACAGCTCTGCAGTCACTGGGTGGCCAGCCAGAGGCAATTCATTTAATTAATCTCTCTGGGCTTCAGTGTCTTGCTCTGTAAAATGAGAAAGTTAGACTAGCTCTCTAAGGTCCTTATGCTCTAAATATTCAAAGATTCACTAATGAATGTACTTTCAATTTCTACTTATATCATTAAGATTTCCTAATCCTATTTATTATTTTTATCATACAGGTGTGATTTTAAAGTTTTTAATATACTGGTAAACATAAAATAATGAAAAAAGCAGTAGCAGTGTTTTTAATTACATTCCCAAGCTCTTAACTACCACCATAATCAGCTATGGACTTCTGCCATAACTGCAACCCACCTCAGTAACACTCAAAATAAATCACTATATCATTTTTGGTGGGAAAATTAAGCGATCATTTACTCCCAATTTCTTTTATATTTTAACATCATCCATCATCTTTGAATGCCAGTTCTTTTTTCAGAACTAAGAGGTAATAAAGTTTTTTAGAGGAAAAAAAAAAAAGAAAAATCTTATCTCCCAAAATATAAAGCTATAACGGCTTTGGAAATCTCATAAGATATAACACTAAAATATAAATTTCTAATGGCATAAAAAAAATAGCTTTTTAGAAGATACACAAACGTGTCCGTGTGAATGAATTAGACAGAGTCACAGAGGACCAACATGTTCCTGACATCACCTCAACATCGCCCCAAATTCTCTACCTTTTTTAGTGAATTTAGCTATGTATGCCCCGTATCTATTTTAGTGATTATCTGTCTACATCCAGAAAGCATTTGAATACTGGAAGTGAATCACTTTATTACAAAGCTAAAGTTTTAAGAGCCATTATTTGTAGTCAGACACTTTGCTCAGCCCTGACTAAGCATTTTTATTCTCTCAATGCCTTATTTATAGTAGAGGTTCATAAGATGGCCACGGTGTCCACCATCAACCCCCAAAGGCCATATACATAGTAGATAATAAAGGCTAAAAGATAACTACTACCTCTAAAGTTATTTTTAATACTTAAACATGAGTGTCTGGTTACCTGTAGAACTCTCTTTCCTACTAGATGGTAAACTCTTTGAGGGAAAGCACTAACTCTTCACTTGCTGTTTTACAAATTTTACACAGTGAAAGCTCGCCAATGATTGCTTAGTCAAAAGTAACTAAATGGATGTGACTGTATGGCAAGCAACCTTTTTTAAGCACAAGGAATAAAAATGCTGTAAACCTAAATATGAAATAACTATAAACTTGGCACTCACACGGCTGTTATGGGATACACAGCATGCACATAGGAGCACTCAGATTGTATTATTCTCTCGTAGAAGAAAATATTATTTTCCTTCTGACCTAACTGCTTAAAAACTATACTAAAATATTACATTACTGACTGGGTTGGCGTGAAGAAAAAGTAAAAAAAAAATTTTGATGCAGTATTTAAAAGTAGTCCTCATGCATTCATTTTAACTCAGTAAAAGTAACACTCTCATGAAAAAGTTTGGGAATTGGTTCTGTAAGTTCAAATGATTAACAACTAGATCAAGTACAGGTGAATCTACGAAAGTACTATTTTAAACCTAAGTTACTAGAGGCATTATTTTAAACTTGACTTCTTTAACTTCACCTTGAAAATGTGTTATTTTTCCTCAAAAGAGGAAAGTATGAGTTTTTAACTGCCACCACTACCTATATACAACATATTTCATTTCTCTACCCTAAAGTGTATGTTCAGACACAGAAAATATTTTTTTTAATTAATTTAAAAATGAATTTATTAAACCAATGTAACTAGAGTTTGGAATTCATATACACAGTCTGTTTTATTATTCATTTCTTATCTAGAAACTCATCTGAATCTTGAAAAACCTAGAATACAATTCATCAAGCTTCAATTTACTGGCTTGCACAGAGGGAGGAAAAAAAACCAATAATTTCAAGAGAATTTAAATGAGAAAGTAAGTCCATAGTGCTAGAAAACAATTCTTTAGTGCCAAGTGAGAAAATTCACCTGTTAAAGCCTTACAAAGATCCATTATGCACTTTCATAAGGTTACCAAAAAGGGGGGAATGCCATATTTTGACTATTTGGCAAAACAAGAAAATATAGTTCCTAGAATTTGCTGCAAGCCCCCTTCCACTTTCAAATTGTTTACTTTGTAACTTTTTTCTACAGTAAAGATTTTTTTGAAGGGAAAATAAACTTTTCCTGAGCAAATCTGTAAGACATAAAATGTCTCCTACTTATTATCACCTAGAAAGGCAAACCGAGTTGTTGCTCTGTGCCCCAAGCATCTAGCTTTCAGCCTCTTTATTATCATTGTCAATGAATGGGCCCCAGTCAAATGAAAGCTGCCATTTTAGGGTAAAGACTGGAGGGCTTCTGTTGTGCAACAGCAAGACAAAAACACTCGGCGACAGATGTACTCTGGGGGCTGGGAGACGGATTCAACTTCATAAAATCACTGCTCAAGTTGTTTCTGAAATAAGAATGACCCTGTACTTACACATTACTGCAACCTAAATGAAACAACAACTGGGATAAATCATTAGGTTCCCATGCTGCTAAGGGCATCGTCAGTAAGATTTTTTTTTTTTTTTTTTTGGTCATCGTTAGAATAGATTTGTGAGAAAGTAAAGAGTTTTTCTTTTTTTCTATCTGATTATTCTGTATGGTGAATACTCCCCCCTCCCCTTATTGGAAGAGAATTGGGGAGAAATACACTCAACCTCTTTGAAAGATATCGCCCACTTCAAAGACGACTTAAATGAATATTTAAAAAAATAAAAATCAGGGCCTTCACATAACCCTTGAATAAAATTAAGTATTTACTACATTCCAGAAATCAAGCCCAAAAGACAGGCATATTTCAAGATAAGTTATTTAAATCGATTGCTAGCTAATATACAATGGTAAACTAAAAAGTATACTTAGCAAGTGGAGAGCTGGATAGTGTATCTAATTCTAGCAATTCAAAGGAAACTCTCCATGTGGGTTGCTACTTTTCTTTTGTCCATTGTCTGTTCAGTAGAGGGGGGGGGGGAAACTAGTTTAAAATCGAGGCGTGAACAGTCTCTAAAAGTGACCTCCGGGAAAACTGTCCGACCCGTAGCAAGAGCACTCCCCGCGCCGCCCGCTCTACGGGGGCGCTCACAAAGCGGGCGGCCGGCCGAGAGTTTGGGGTGCGCTCCCACGGCGCGGGGCTCCTCGAGGCAGAGCCATCCGGAGAAAGGCAGCTCGGTAATGATGGCTGCTCGGGGCCGGCGGCTCCTTCCCCGGAGCCTCCCGACCCCCTCCCCCGCCCGGGATCCGCCGCCCGACCTCGGGCCCCGAGCCGCGCTGGCCCCGCGAGGACGCCCCGCGCCGCAGCCCACGGGGTGACCGCAGCCCTGCACCCCGGGTGATCCCAGTCCCGGGTGCGAACCAAACAAACAACGCGTCCCCCGCCGCCCTCCTTCCTCTCCCCGCTGACCGCTTGGCCTCCAGCCACCTCCGCCGTTCACGATCTGAACCGCGGGTCTCTGCTGGGGCAGAGCGCACCCGCGCCACCTCGGGGGCCACCTGGTGACCCCCCCCCCCGCACACACACACACCACGGGCTCGGGGGTGGGGGAGCTGAGTTGCCTTCAAGGGGTTAGAGTCGCTATTATGCAGCCGCCGCCGTTGGCCCGGCCAGCTCGGCAAGGTGGGGTCCCCTCCTCGCCGCGCCATCCCGCGCTCGCCCCGGCCCCGCTCCCTTTCTTCTCCTCCTCGCGCACTTGGGAGTCGCCGGGGAGCCCCGGGAACCACCGGCCCCGGGCTCGCAACTCTGTGCCCGCGACTGGCACAAGCAGGGCTCCGCAAGCCCCCGGCGCCGCGTGTTCGTGCCGCCCCCGCCCCACGCGGCGCCCGGCGCACTTTCCCCGTCGCCGACCCACCTCGCCCGGTGGCCGTCCCCGCGCGGGCCGGAGCCGCCGAGCCAGGAGGGACGCACTTTGTTCGCGCCCGTACGGCCGCCGCTCCCGGCGAGCGCGGCGTGGTCCGTCCGGGGCGGGGGCGGGGGCGGGGACGGGGGGCGGGGGTCACCGCCGGCCCCGAGCCGCCGCCGCTCAGCCGCCCCGCGCCCGCGCGCCCATCGCCCACTCGCACTTGAGTTGGAGCCCAACTTTTCCTCCTTCCTTTTTCTTTCGAATGGAGCCGGCAACTCGTGCTCGGCGGCGGCAGGAGGAAACGCGCTCCCGCTTCCCCGCGCGCAGACACGCTCCCTTCTGTCCCCCGTCGCCCCCCCCCCCCCCCCCCCCCCCCCCCACCAAAAA